>NC_069492.1:18563590-18584133 GCF_026875155.1 Cherax quadricarinatus
AAGGGGGGCTATTTGGGGGCAGGGGGTTCAGGGGGAAGGCAAGGTGACGTATTGAAAAGGGAGGGGGGGGGTAGTTTGCATTTTCATGGCTGTAGAAGGCTTTTGACACATTTCCACACAAAAGTTTGTGCAAAAATGGGGGACCGGCGGGGATAAAGGAATGCACCAAAAACGGATGGGGGAATATTGTCAGGAAGACACAGGGTCATGGATGAAGGGGGTGTCAGAGTGGGGCCTGGGGCGAGGGGGGCCCCCAAGGGGTAGTCCTAGACCGGTGGTATCTGATATTTGTGAACGACAGACGGAAGGAATAAACCCCAAATGTGTTTTTGCAGTATGTGAAGCTAAAAAAATTCAATCGGACGAGGAACGGGCAGAAACTACAAAGGATTGCCGGGCTGGGGCCGGGTCCAACAATTGGCCCGGATTAAAACCCCACCAAGGCGAGGTCATAGATTGGGGAAAGAAAACCGCAGACGGAAACAGTTTTGGGGGGGGTCGAGATACAAACGTCACTCAGAAAAAAATTTAGGGGGTAAAACACCGGGCACATCCTTGAAGCGCACATCACCAAAAAAATGCTGCAGTTATGGGCCCCTAGAAAACCTAAAAACGATTCCGCCATCTTAAAAAGGAATCGTTAGGCCCCCCGTCCTGTGCGTTAGGCCCCTGTTTGGAGTATGCCCCCTTTTTGGAACCCACTAAAACCCCAAGCATGAAAAGAAACTGAGAAAGGCAAAGGTTTGCGCAAGACTGTCCCAAGCAAAGGGGTATGCCCTACGAGTTGGGGTTATGGGAAATCAAGGGGAAGACACTGAAGGACGGAGAAAAAGGGGGGACATATAACGCATAAAAAATTACTGAAAAGAATTGACAAGGTAGAAAAAACACGGATGTTCCAGAGATTGGAAAAGCAACAGGTAACACGCTGGGAAGGGAATACACAGATAAATCACAGGGTGTTAAAAAGTTTTCTTAAATCACGATAGTCAGAGTTTGGAAAACTTGGGAAAGGGTGTAGTTGAGCAGGATCCACTTTAGCTTTAAGCAGAGGGAGAAAGCTAATGTGCATGCGAGTGACCCAGTAGCGGCCCCGGAAGAGGCGGGGGCCCGGGCTATCTCGACTCCCGCAAACCACAATAGGGAGCAGACACACCACACACACACACCACCACTGCATTTATTATATATATATATATATTTATATTATTTATATTTTATTTTTATATTTTTTGTCGTGCAGAATTGTAAAACGGCAATTAGCAAGAATCATTTTAAAATTAAGTCCCTTTTAAAAATTTTTTTTTATACTTTAAAAAATATATTTTTTTTCATTAAGTTGGTGAAAAATTATAATTTTGCACCAAAAAAAACACCCCCTCCCCACCCCCCCCCCTGGGGCCCCCCCCCCCCCAACCCCCCACCCCCCCCCCACCAACCCCCCCCTTCCCCCCCCCCCCCCACCCCCCCCCCCCTACCCCCCCCGCCCCCACCCTTCCCCACCCCGCCTCCACCTCTCCCCCCCACCCCCCTTCTACCCACCAACCCCATTCCCCCACCACCCCCCCCCCCTCCCCCACACCCCCCCCCACCCCCCCCCCCCCACCCCCCCCCCAACCCCCCCCGCAATCCCCCCCCGCCCCCCCTCCCCCACCCGCCACCCCCTGCCCCCCGCCCCCACCTCTCCCCACCCGCCCCCCACGTACCCCCCCCCGCCCCCATCTCCCCCCCCCCTCTCCCACCCCCCCACCTCCCCCCACCCCCCCCCCACCCCCACACCACCCTCACCCCCCCCAACCCGCCCCTACCCCCCCCTACCCCCCCCCCAACCCCCACCTCCCGTACCCCCCCCCCTCCCCCCCAGACCCTCCTCCCCCCCCCGCCCCCCCACCACCCCCACCCGCCCCACCTCCCCACCTCCCCCCCCCCCCCCACACACCCCCCCACCTCCCCCTATCCCCCCCGGATCTCCCACACCCGCTTTTTTCCCCCCCCCCACCCCCCCTCACCACCCCCCCCCCGCCCCCCCCCTCTTCCACCTACCCCCCCCCCCCCCCTCAACCCCCCACCCCCCACCCCTTCCCCCTCCCCCTCCCACTCCCCACACCCCCCTCACTACCCTCACCCCCCCCCACCTCTCCCACCCACCCTACCCTCCCCCCCCCGCCCAACCCCTCTCCACCCACCCCCCCCCGCCCCCACTCCCCCCACCCCCCTTACTTACCCCCACCCGCCCCCCCAAACCCCCCCCCGTCCCCAAACCCCCCCCCCCACCTCCACCCACCCCCCCCCCCTCCCTCCACCCGCCGCAAATCCCCTCACCCCCCCCCACCGACCCCCCCCCGTCCCACCCGCCCCGACCTTTAACCCCCCGCCCCCACCACCCTTACTGCCCCCCCCTCCCTCACCTCCCCCCAAACCCCCCCCCCCCTCCCCCAAACCCCCCCCCACCCCCCCCCTACCCCCCCCAAACCCACCCCAACCCCTGCCACAAATCCCCCCCCCTCACCCGCTACCACCGACCCCCCCTGCCCCACCCGCCACCACCCGCCCCCTCCCCCCCCCCCCACCCCCCCGCGCCCCCTTCCCCCTACCCCCCCCCCAACCCTTCCCCCACCCGCTCCCCCTCTCCCCCCTTCCCACCCCCTCCCCTACACCACCTCCCCCACACCCCCCCCCCCATCCCCCCCCGCCAAAACCCCCCCCAATTCCCCCCACCCCCCCCACCTCCCCCACACGCCACTCACCTGCCCCCACCCGCCCCCCCCTCTCCCCACCCCCCCCACCTCCCCCCACCGCCTCCACCTCCCCCCACCCGCTCCCACACACCTTTACCTCCCCCTTCCCACCCCCACCTCCCCCACCTCATCTCACCTCCCCACACCCGCCCTTCACCACCCCCCACCCGGCCAACTCCTCTCCCCCTTTCCCCCCCCCGCCACTCAACTCACCACCCCGCAGCCCCCCTCCCCCCACCCGAACTCCACCCCCCCCCCCGTTTCCCCCCCCTTCCCCCCCCGGCCCCCCCCTCCCCACACCCGCCCTTCACCACCCCCCACCCGCCCCACACCTCTCCCCACCTCCTCCAACCCCGCCCCTTAACAACCCCTACCCCGCCCCCTCTCCCCCCCCCCCCCCCCCACCTCCCACACCCTTCCCCACCTCCCGCACATGCCCCCCCCACCCTTACCTACCACCACCCACCCCCCACCCACCCCGCCACGCCCCTCTCCCACCTACTTCCCACCCGCCCCCACCCTCCCACTCGCCCTCACCTACCCCCTCCCGCCCCACCCTACCCCACCCTCTCCCCCACCCCCACCTCCCCCTACCCGCCCCCCACCTCCCCACATCTACCCTCACCACCCCCACCCCCCCCCACACCTCTCCCCACTTCCCCCACCCGCCCCTTAACAACCCCCACCCCCCTCTACCTCCCCCCACCCGCCCCACACCCCCCACCTCCCCCTACCCGCCCCCCGCCTCCCCCCAGCAGCATCCCTCCTCCACACACCCCCCTCACCACCCCCACCAGTCCCCCACCCCTCTCCACCTCCCCCCACCCCCCCACACCCCCCACTCCCCCTTCCCGCCCCCACCTCCCCCACCCGCATTCCCACCCCCCCCAACAACCGCCCACCGCTCTCCAACTCCCCCACCGCCTCCTACCTCCCCCAAAACCCGCCTCCACCCCCCCCCACATGCCCCCCAACTCCCCAAAACCGCCCCACCCGACCCTCACCTGACCCCACTGCCCTCCTCACCCTCACACGCCCCTCAACTCCCCCACCCCGCCCCCACTTCACCCCCCACCCGCCCCCACTTCACCCCACCCTCCTCCCACCTCCCCACACCCCCCCCCCCCCCCACCTCTACCTACCCGCCCCCACCTCCCCACACCCGCCCCCCCCCGACCCTCACCTGCCCCCACCTTTCCTCCACCTCCCCTTCACCCGCCCCCTACCCACCCCTACGCTCCCTCACCTCCCCCCACCGCCTCTCACCTGCCCCCACCAGCCCCCACCTCTTCCCACCCACCTCCACATAACCCCCACCCGCCCCCACCTCCCCCACACCCGCCTTCCACCTCCCCCACCCACCCAACCCACCCCGCATCTACCCCAACCGCGCCACTACCCCCACCCGCCACTCACCTGCCCCCACCTGCCCCCACCTCTCCCCATCCGCCTCCACCTCCCCCCCTCCCTCCACCTCCCCCCACCCGCTCCCTCACACCCCCTCCCCCCCTACCTACCCCCACCTCCCCCCACCCGCATCCCACCTCCCCACACCCGCCCCTCACCACCCCCACCCGCCCAACACCTCTCTCCACCTCCCCTCACCCGCCCCTCAACTCCCCCCACCCGCCTCCCACCTCTCCCACACCCCCCTACCTCCCCCTACCCGCGCCCACTTTCCCCCCACCCGCATCCACCTCCTCACACCCGCCCCTCACCACCCCCACCCACCCAACGCCTCTCCTCCACCTCCCCTCACCCGCCCCTCAACTCCCCCACCCTCCCCCACTTCACACCCCACCCGCCTCCCACCTCCCCCACACACCCCTCTACTCTCACCTACCCGCCCCCCCGACCCCCACCCGCCCCCTACCTCCCCTACACCCGCCCCCACCTACCTTCACCCGCCCCCAACCCATCCCCCAACTCCCCCACCTGCCCCCACCCACCTCCCACCTGCCCCCCTACCTCCCCCCCCCGCCCCAACTACCCCCACCCGCCCCCAACTACCCCCACCCGCCCCCGACCTCCGTCACACCCGCCCCCACCTTCCCCACCTCCCCCATCTTCCCACACTTACCCCCACCCGCCCCACCTCCCCCAACCCGCCCCCACCTCCCCCCACCCGCCCCCGACCTCCCCCTGACCCACCCCCCTCCTCCCACCCACCCGCCCGCACCCGCCCCTCATTTCCCAAAACCCGCCCTCCCTACCCCCACCGCCCCCACCTACCCCCACCCCCCCCCCACCGCCCCCCACCTGCCCCACCCGCCCTCCACCTCCCCCACCCGCCCTCACCCCCTTCTCCCCCACACGCCCCACCTCCCCACCACGCCCCCCCACCCCCCTCACCCGCCCACTTCGTCCCTTCACCAGCCCCCATCCTTCCTCACCCGCTCCCCACCCGCCCCCAACTCCCCACACCCGCCCCCCACCCCCCCCCCCCCCCCCCAAACCCCCCCCCCAAGCCCCCCCAAACCCCCCCCCCCACCTCCCCCCACCTGCCACTCACCTCCCCCAAACCGCCCCACATGCCCCCCCCCTTTCCCCCCCACCCCCCCCCCCACCTCCCCCCACCCGCCCCCAAACCCCCCCAAACCGCCCCCCACCCCCACCCCCGCCCCCCCCTCCCCCCACCCGCCCCCCAACCCCCCCCCCTTCCCCCCCCATTCCTCTCAACCGCCCTCCACCCCCCCCCACGGGCCCCTTACCTACCCCCCCACCCCCCCCTTTAAAACCCCCCCACCCCCCCCCCGCCCTCCCCCAAACCGGCCCCCCACCTCCCCCCACCCCCCCCGCCACCTAACCCCCACCTCCCCCCACCTCCCACCACACCCCCCCTCCTCTTTTAAACCCCCCCCCAAACCTACCCCAACCCCCCCCCCAAACCCCTCCCCCCCCCCCCACCCCTCCCAAAATCCCCCCACACCGTTTCCCCACCCCCCCCAAACCCCCCCTCCACCCAACCCCCACCCCCCCCCCCAACCCCCCCCAAAAACACCCGCCCCACCTCCCCCCCCCGCCCCCCCCCGGGCCCCCGGAATCCCCCCCCCCCGCCACCACCCCCCCCCACCTACCCCCACCCCCCGCCCCGGGGGTTTATAAAGCTCTCGGGCCCTGGGGGAAAAACCCCTTCCCCCTTGGGGGTTTAAAGCTCCGCCCTGGGGGATAAAGCTCTCTGCCGGGGAAAAAGCTTTTGGCATGGGGATAAAGCCTTTTACCTGGGGGAAATAAGCTCCTGGCTTGGGGGATAAAGCTCTCTGACCTTGGGGGTAAAGCTCTCTGAAATGGGGGGATAAAGCTCTCTGCCTGGTGGATAAAGCCCCTCTTGGCTTGGGGGATAAAGCTCTCTAAACCTGGTGGAAAAATTTCCCTCGGGCCTGGTGGATAAAGCTCTCGGCATGGGGGGTTTAAAGGGCCTCTGCCCCTGGTGGAAAAAGGGTTCTCGGGTTTGGGTGGATAAAGCTCCCCTGACCTGGTGGAAAAAGCCTCGGGCCCCTGGTGATAAAGCTCTTTTGGCCGGGGTGGATAAAGCTCTTTGGCATGGTGGATAAAGCCTCTGGCCGGGTGGATAAAGCCCCCCTGGCCGGTGGAAAAACCCCGCCCCGGGCCTGGTGGTTTTGGGCCTCTCTGGTATAGTGGAAAAAGGCCTCTGCCCTTGGTGGAAAAAGCCTCGGCCTGGTGCATAAAGATTTTGGCCTGGGGTAAAGCTCCCCGGGCCTGGTGGATAAAGTTTCCCCTGGCATGGTTTTTAAAGCTCTCAAAACCTTTTTTGGATAAAGCCTCGGGCCCCTGGGGGGATAAAAAATCCCCTGGCCAGGTGGATAAAGCTCTCGGCCGGGGTGGATAAAGCTCCCCCTGGCTTTGGGGATAAAGCTCTTGGCCCGGGTGGAAAAAGCCTCTGGCTTGGGTTTATAAACCCTCGGCCCTGGGGGAATAAAGCTCTTTTGGAAAGGTGGATAAACTCTCTGGCCGGGTTGATAAAGCTTTTGGGCAGGGTTTGGTTTAAAGCTCTCTGGCCTTTGGATAAAGCTCCCCCTGGCATGGGGGGGATAAAGTTTTCTGACCGGGTGGAAAAAAAGCTCTCTGGCTTGGGGGATAAAGCTCTCGGCCGGTGGAAAAAGGGCTCTCTGGCAGGGTTTGGTTTAAAGCTCCCGGCCTGGGGGATAAAGCCTCGGGCCATGGGGATAAAGCTTTCTACCTGGGGGGATAAAGCTCGGTTTTAAAGGGAGAGGGTCCGGGTTTCGAGTCCGGACAAAGGTAGAAACATGTTTTTTTACACCCGGTTTATCTTTTTGTCAATCAGAAAAATGGGTACCTGGGTTTTTATTTAACTGGGGTGGGTTTGCATCCCGGGACAAAACTGACTTAATCGAAGGGGGAAAAGCCCTTCAAAAACAACCATGGAAGTTTGTGACCAATACACCAACACCACTAAAACACACTATCACTATGTTAAAATAGGGCCTCACTAAAACTCACTGCCAAATAACTAAAACTAAAAAACACATGCCACTATCACTATATAAAATCCTGTAAAATCTACAAATAATATAAAACATGAAATATCACTAAATAACTCACTACATTTTTAAAATTTACTAAAGGGAGCTAAGTAAACATTCGTATGGTTTATAAATACCATATTTTTTTAAAATATTTACTTTACCCCCCCTGGGCTAGGGGTTAGGGAAGAGTTTAAAACCAAGCAACGCGGTTCGGCCCCGAAAATTTCCTTGTGATTTAAACGGGTTTATGAGTGACGGGGAAAAGAATGGAAGTTAAGTTTACTGGGGTGTATCACCCCTCCTGGGGTCCCCCCAGACTACTAAATAAGAAAACTTTATCACCATCATAAGGGAAACCGCCTAGCATTCGGGGCAATGTGGGAAAATACTAAAGGAAAGAAACTACTCCTCAAACCTCCTCAAACCCCAAAAGGGCAAAGGTTTTTATTGTATACTTTTACTGGTGCCCATCAAAGTTTTTTCTAAAATATGCCGCCCCAAAATGGGACCTTGAAAATACCAAAAACGGTGGTTTGGTTTTTTCTAAGACGCCTTTCCAAATAGTAAAACAATATATAAAAGTACCCTGTTTTACCAAAAAATTGTGAAAAAATTACCGGTGTAAAGCGGACAACAATACCTGCGCCTACCATGCCCCCACATTTATGGACATAGTTGTCAGCTTTCCCGGCCCCACCCAACCACATGGATATCGTCCCACTGTTCCCGCAAATTAAAAATGAGATATTTTTCCCGGGTATAAAGTTAAATCCAAAATGGGGCCGGGGCAAAGCTGACCGAATTCAAGAAAATATAGATGTTTCCTGCGATGATTTACAAAATATGACTGAAATTTAAAAAATTTTAAAAATCACCTAGTTGAATTTAAGGAAAAACTAATACTCGGTAAACGTCAAGTGGGCAGCGAGACGCCTCAGGACCACCACAAAAAATAAAAGATCTGAAAAAAAAAGATAAAAAAGTTATGTGTTTGCTTTCGGTCTTTTTTAAACCAAGTTACAAAGGGGAATGAACTCCAGGTAGATCTAGTCCCCAATCATGGTAAGTTTTCAAAAGGGAATGAACTCCAGGGAGACTGGCCCAAAAACATGGTAATTAAAAAGGAAAAACTCCGGGAGATCTGTCAAAATCAGGGAATTTTAAAAAGGTAAGAATTTTCCCAGTAATCTGGTCACAATCAGGGAAGTTACAAAGGGTAATGAACTCCGGGTAGATCTGGTCCAATCAGGGAAGTTTACAAAGGTAATGAACCCGGGTAGATCGGGTCAAATCAGGGAAGTTACAAAGGTAATGAACCCAGGTAGATCGGGTCAAAATCATACAATTACAAATAAAAACTCCAGGTGTTTGGGTCACAATAAAAGAAATTACAAAGGTAATGAACCCAGGTAGACGGTCACAATCATGCAAGTTACAAAGTAAATAACTCCTAAAGGGCCAACATGGAAAATTTTCCCATAAAAACCAAATTAAAAAGTAAAAAGGGAAATATCCCCACCCTTTTAAACAGGTTAAGTTAAAAATTTACAAATAAAAACCATAACCCACACCGGCCTTTTTGAAAAATACAAAAAGGGCCACCACAACGCCCGAAACCCAAAACAACCCCGGGGCACGCACAACAACACACGGCTACAAAATATGCATCACACAACCGCACACCCCCCACACAACCCCAAAAAAAAAACAACCCCACACCCCCACAACCCACACCCCCCCACACCCACACACCCCCCACCCACACACCCACCCACACCCACCAAAAAACCCCCCCCCCGGGAAAAAAAACACACACACACACACCACAAGCCACGTAAGGGCCCAGGGCTAAATAACCCCTGAAAAAAAAATTTTCGGGGGGGGGGGGGGGGGGGGGGTTTGGGGGGGGGGGGGGGGGGGGTTTTTCCCGGGGGGGGGGGGCCCGGGGGGGGGGTTTTTTTTGGGGGTTTTTAAATTTCTAAGTGATTGTTTCAAAATTTCATTAATTTGATCACACTCCAACATAATGCCCAAGGGTGTGACAAATCCATCGGCAAATTTTACATTTCGTTTGTCTACTCTGGTGGGGGTGATTTAACCGCCATGATACTTGTAACCCAGCCGACCCGGGCATATGACACCAAGAGTCTGCTTATCTTGTTGGATGCACTATAACATGTGGCCCCCCCTGATCCAAATTTTTAAAAGCAATAAATTCATTTAATTCTTTTCGTATTATTGTTCCCAAAACTGCAAACTTTAAAACCCAAGTGTAATCTACCCCCTCTTTGAAAGCAACAGTTTACCCCTTTTACATTCTATCTGCATCGAAAAAAATGTGAATGGAATCCACACAGTGCCTCTGACTCCACTGCCACAAAAATTTTACCCTTGAAAAAACAAAATTTATACTTAATAGTTGAGAGCATTTTGGATAAAAAGAGAACCAGTAAAATTTAAAAGTGCCAACCCTTTAGATACAGGGACGTTTTTTATTGCAAGGAGTATGGGCAAACATTTTCTGTTGAAGGGGTAGGGGCCCATTTTACTGATCGGCCCCAAATTTTTTCTTTTAAGGAACCACATCTGTATGACAACAGCAGCACCCCAAAGCTCAAGTGGACTGGGGAACAGACCCAACGAAAAAATTTGGTGAAAGAGTGTTGTGTGTGACAAGTTATCAATCAGCTTAAGGCATCAGTTTGGGCTTAAAGACAAGTTTTGGTTTGTTTTAAAGAAGGTTTTGGGGGGGAAAAGGGGGGGAATGGATTTGGAATGGGTAATACCCAGGGGAACGGGGAAATGCTGTTGTCTAACTTGACAAGATCATTACTGGTTCATGGGAGATCGTTCCAGTTTTTTCCCGATCCATCTGAAGGATTTCACCATGCTAAAGGAAATTTTGGAGGGTTTTCTGTGCGGGTTTGAAGGCTAACCTAAGCATTTGACCCCAATAAGGAATTTCTTTCAGTAACACGATCCTAATGCTTAATATTAAGTTTTTTTCCGCAAAAAAAAAATTTTTGGCAGTACGAGGGCATCCTAGGATGATCCTCTTGCTTCTTTTTTGGCATTTTCCCCCCCAAGCTTCCATTCAACACGAGTGCAAGTAGTGGCCCGCAAAATCAACCAATGATCAATATAAAAAGATACATTTTTTTCAAAATTTTTTAACATAGCTCCATACCTGGATAAAAACCTGCACAATGCTCTCACCTTTCTTTGTATGGACAAATCTCGTTAAAAACAGGCCAAGTAGTGGAACCTCAAAGCCTAGATCCTGATCTGCTTACATATTCTAAAGAGACCCATCTGCAACGGACCCCTGACGAACTTTTCCTCTGCCGAGGGGGACGCCTTTGAGAAATTTTTGGGTTTTATCCCCTGGAATATTAACCCCGGTCCGACACGACTATACTTTTATTTGAAGTTTTGGTTTGTTGGAGAACCCGGAGTGAATCTTTATATCATCACAAAACAAACCCATATAATGATGGGGCTGGCAGGCAGGGCTTTAAGTAGGCTTAATCAAATTTTAAAAAAGGGGTGGGACTAAGCACACCCCCCGGGGGGGTTTCCTAACAAAAATCTTTTAGTTACACTTCTATGTCCCTGGAACAACACATACGACTTTCTTTTGGGGACAGGAAACCTTTAATCCACGAGAAGCCATCCTCCAACACCATTCGGCAATTCACTAATGTTTTACATTCGGTTGGCTACATCAAAGGGGTTTTAAAGGGTCAAGGAAGGTAGTGTATGGCTGTCAGTGTGCAGAGGAGAAAGGGGGAAATCAATAAGCACACTCCTTCCATGCATGAACCATGAAACCCGGGGGAGCAAGAATTGTTTAAATCGTGCAAAAACTTTAAGAATCATCCTTTCGAATTTTTACACAAGCACTATAAGGGATATTGGGCAAAATGATTTTTTGGGTTAAATTGGGCTTGGGAAATGGGAATAATGGGGCTGTTGGTCCAGATTTAGGGAGCCCCCAGTGACAAAACTCAGTTAAAAATTTAAAGAAAAAGGATTACCTGGTACCGACACAGCATCTAGTAGTTGTAAAAATACCGTCCTCACCAGGCGATGGGAGTTGCCCTTTAGTTAGTGTGCAAAAAAAAATTCATAATTAGTGAAAGGAATGTTCAGCATTTTCCTTGCTGAGCTAAAGCAAACAAGTCTCCCCTTTCATCATTTTTGTCCATTAATTTGCCTTGTGGTACTGGGAAGACTGTCATAGCTAATTAGCAGCCCAACACTGCTAACTCATTCGCCCTAGAAAGGGGATTAGGGGCCCATTTTCTGTCCCTTTAAATTTCAATTATTCCCTCCAACCCCAAAGTGGGTTGAAAAATGAGACCATTGACAAATTTTTTCCCATCTGTTTGCCGCGTTCGCCCATACGCTCTCGGGGAGCAGCAAGGGCTTTTGGGAAGAGGCCAGCTTTCAGGAGTTCGAGGTTTCTATAGGCTGGCCCCAGTCTGCAGCAGTACGTTTCAATGTTCGAAGTTTAAAAATCATTGTAAAGGTAATTTTTATAAAAAATTAAATTTTTAGGAAGTCATTTGATTAAGTAGTAGGAGGTTTCAGTGCGCTCTAAGAATTCTAAATATCCCACAAGGCCCATTGTTAAAAGTCTCGCGAGGTACACTTAGAGAATTATACCATCAGTCCATGTGCAAAAAAGTCATCATGCTGATCGGGGGAAAACAAAAAACTTTTCCGTTTGAATTCCCACCAGGGAGGATAGTATAACAATACTAGTGAGTTTTACCTAGGGAAATGATCAGACCTAACTGTTACAATGGAAGACTCACAGCGGCAGAAGTAATGGAAGCCGGGGCACAGACCCAAGATCCCCCCCTAAATTTTTGGGGGTTAAAGGGTCACCTACAATTTGCACTTTATCATGACGTTTAAGATACAAAGGGGGTTACCTTTACATTACCAAACTAAGTTTCCAAGCTTTTGTTCTCATTATAATCACCAATAATAAATGGGCTCAACTGAGCACCATTGGGACCCAAAGTAATTAAATTTATCACGGGAATACAATTAAATATGTTGAGATTCCCAGAGTATCAGGACAGATTTTGTGAAACCCGGGGCGGGGTTCAATACGGTGTAAGGTGTCAGTGGCCCCCTACAACCAACAGCAACAACACACCTGTCAACACTCTTGTCTCTCCACATTAAAAGTTTATTCTTTTTAAAAGGATTACAATGCTGATTTACAAAATTTTGGTTTTTCGTGTTTACAGGGGTAAAATACAAATTAAAAGAGTGTATCACTAAGAAACCCAGCAGGCACATTTGGGGCAGACTTAGAAAATCTTAACTTAAAAAATACAAATTAAAAGGGTAAGTTGGTATTAAGGGCTAAGTGACAAATACTATTTGTGATTTTTTAGAAAAGGGAACTTTTTTGTTTTGGGCAAGATTGGAGTATCAAGGCCAATTTATGAAAATTTAGGATTCATTTTTAAAATTTAAAGATTGATATTTTTTTTTAGGTCAAAGGGGTAGTGAGTGTATTGAACCCCACCAGGGGGTATTCGGTAGTTAGTTGTGGGGTGTATCGGGGAGATAAGATGTTTTCTAATGAGTTTTGAAGGGTTGTAAAGGGTTTTTATCGAACACGGGAATTATAGAGTTTGTGTCGGGTTTTTAGCCGTGGGTTTCTGTCACAACTAGAAGAAAGCTTTTAGGTCAAGGTAAATATTGGAAAATTAAGTTTTAAAGAGTGATTGCACATATAAGTGGGGAAATGTACTGAACGGGGAAAAATTTAGATCTATAAGAGTGGGGGGGGGGGGTTTTTCCAGGGATGGGTTTTATGATTTTTTTTACTCGCTTTTTGTTGGTTATTTTTTTGGGCTTTGGGGTGTGTTCTGCGTTCTTTTTCACCTTTCGTAAGGGGGGACTCTCTCTCTCGCTTGATACATGAAAAAACTTCCCCATTCTCACGGACCTTGTCCTCATCTTTTTAGCCCGCCGGTACTCTACAGGGGGGACACGGGCACTCTACAGGGGGATACCTGGCACTCTACATGGGGGACACCTCACTCTACAGGGGGGAAAACCGGGCACCTGGCCTCAGGCCCAGTGCCGGGGGCTAAAGCTCCCCTTCACACACGGGGGCCCGGGTTCGTTTTCCCGGCGGGTGGAGAATTTCGACATTTTCCTTACACCTTTTTCCCGTTCACCTAGCCAAATAGGTACCGGGTGTTAGCGACTGTGTGGGTCGCATCCGGGGGGACAAATTAAGACTCCAAGGGGAAATAATTGACATCCTCGATGACCACTGGGGCTTTCTTTGGGTTTTTTCCCGGGTCTAACCCCCGGGGGTTTAAAAAACCGAAGGAATCTTTTCTCTTATCTTTCAGGAGGGACACCTGGGACTCAACGAGGGACACCTGGGACTCTACTGAAGGGGCACTGGGGACTCTACAGGAGGGGCACCCGGACCTACAAAGGGCACCTGGCACTTACAGGAGGACACCGGCACTCTACAGAAGGGGACACCTGGCACCTACGGAGGGGAAAACCCGACACTCTACAGGGGGGACAACTGGGACTACAGGGGGGGCACCCGGCACTCTACAGGGGGGACACCTGGGACTCTACAAGGAAGGGAACAAAACCTGGGACCCACAGGAGGGGCACCCCAGGGGGCACCTACAGGGGGGACACCGTTATCGGCTACTTTTACCAGCTCCATTTTTTTCCCCTTTGCGGAAAAATACTTTTAGGTCTTTGTTGGGAAGCTGGTTTCTGAACTCTGGTGGGAGTTGGGCGTCCTTTTCTGTTGGAGCTTGCAAGGGCGCCCCCTCGTTTGGGGCTTGGCAAGGGCATCCCTTTCTTTGGGGGTTTGGGGGGGTTGGCAAGGCGTCCCTCTCTTTGGGGGTTTGGGAAGGCGTCCTCTCTGTTGGGGCTTGGGAAGGGCGCTCCTCTGTTTGGGTTGGCAAGGGCGTCCCCTCGTTGGGGGTTGCAAAGGGGATCCCTCCCTGTTTTGGGGGTTGGCAAAGCGTCCCTTTTCTTTGGGCTTTGGGAAGGGGGTCCATCTCTGTTTTTGGGGTTTTGGGAAGGGGGTCCCTCTCTGTTTGGGGCTTGGCAAAGGGGGCCCCTTGTTGGGGCTTTGGGAAGGGGGTCCCTCTCTGTTGGAGTTTGGCAAGGGGGTTCCCTCCCGTGGGGCTTGACAAGGGGGTTCTTCTCTTTTGGGGGTTTGGGAAGGGTTCCCCTCTGTTGGGGGTTGGAAAGGCTCCCTCTTTGTTGGGGGGTTGGGAAGGCTCTCTCTCTGTTGGGGCTTGGGAAGGCTCCCCCTCTGTTGGGGCTTGGTAAGGGAGTCCCTCTCTGTTGGGGCTTGGGGAAGGGCGCCCTCCTGTTTTTGGGTTGGGAAGGCTCCCTCCTGTTTTGGGGTTGACAAGGGCACCCCTCTGTTGGGCTTGGCAAGACGTCCCCCCTCTGTTTTGGGGCTTTGGGAAGGGCCCATCCTGTTGGGGTTTGGCAAGGGGGTCCCCCCCTTGTTGGGGCTTGGCAAGGGCACCCCTCTGTTGGGGCTTGGCAAGGGGGTCCCCTCTGTTGGGGTTTTGGGAAGGCATCCCCTCCGTGGGGGTGGGAAGGGGGTTTTTTCTCTTTGGGGTTGGGAAGGGCGTCCCTCTTTGTGGGGCTTTGGGAAGGGCGTCTCTCTCTGTTGGGCTTGGCAAGGGCGTCCCTCTTTGTTGGGGGTTTTGGGAAGGGGGTCCCCTCGTTGGGGCTTGGCAAGGCGCCCTCTTTGTTGGGGCTTGGGAAGGGCTCCCTCCTTTGGGGGCTTGGCAAGGCGTCCCCCTCTGTTGGGGCTTGGAAGGCTCCCCCCCTTTTGTTGGGGCTTGGAAGGGCGTACCTCTTTGGGCTTGTTTTCCCAAAGGCTTTTTCCCTTTTTTTTCTGTTGGGGCCTTTTTTTGGGAAACCCTCCACTTGTTTGGGGGTTTTGCAGGGCCTCCCAAAAAAAAAAGGGGAAAAACTATGGAAAAAATGGGGAATTTACTTAAAAGATTTTTGTTTTTTTTCCTTCAGCTGAAAACCCAAATTTTTCTTTTTTTTGGGATTCGAGGCCCAGCTAAAATTTATCCGGTGTGTCCTTTGGGTTCCCGAAAACCCAAAAGGGGAAAAAAAGGTTCCCGTTAAAACCCCCTTTTAAAAATTTCCTGGGGGGAAAAGGGGAAAGGGGGGTTTTGGTTTTTGATTGTGGGGCCATTGGTTTATGCTTTTTATCCTTTTAGGGGTTTGGGGAATTGGGGGTTTGTGGATGGGGTTGGGGACCATGTTAGGGCGGTGGGGCGATCCCGGGGTTTTTGGGTGGGACATCCTGGGTGTTTATGACTGGTGTGGGGTTCACCCTAGTTTAAAATTTTGGGGACCTGGGTGTGTGGACTGTGGGGGTTGCATCCGGTTTAGGGACTGGTTGGGTCACATCCTGGGTTAGTGGACTGTGTGGGCCATCCTGGGGGTTATGGACTGGTGGGCATCCTTGGGTTTTTAGTGGGCTGTGTGGGCCCTCCTGGGTTAGTGAGGGGGGTCCATCCTGGGTTTTAGTGGGCTGGGGTGGGTCACATCCTGGGTTATGACTGGGGGGTGGGCGCATCCTGGTGTTTGGGACTTGTGGGGGAAACCCGGGGGTTATGGGTGGTGTGGGGGGCCCTCCGGGGGTTTTTGGGGCTGGTGTGGGCACTCCTGGGGGGTTAGTGACTGGGTTTGGGGCATCTGGTGTTTTGGGGTGGGGGGGGTCATCTGGGTGTTAGTGGACGGTGTGGGGGGCACCTGGGGTTAGTGGGGCTGGTGGTTTAAACTGGGGTTAGTGGGCGGGGGTGGGGCCCTCTGGGGTTTTGTGGGCTGGTGTGGGTCCATCCTGGGTTTTTAGGGACGGGGGGCTCCTGGTGTTGGGACGGGGGGGTTTTCATCCTGGTGTTAGTGACGGTGTGGGTCCCTCCTGGTGTTAGGGCTGGGTGGGGGACAAACCGGGGTTTTTGTGGACTGGTGTGGGTCCCCTTCTGGTGTTATGGGCTGTTGGTTCCCTCCGGGTGTTAGGGTGGTGGGCCCCCTGGTGTTAGTGGACTGGTGTGGGGCACACCTGGGGTTATGGGCTGGTGTGGGTCATCCCGGGGGTTAGTGACTTTGGGCATCCTGGGTGTTATGGACGGTGGGTTGCATCGGTGTTATGGGCGGGGGGGGTCCCCGGGTGTTAGGACTGGTGGGGTCAACCTGGTGTTTTGGACTGGTGGGGGTCACACCGGTTTAGTGGACTGGTTGGTTATTGGTGTTTTGGACGGTGGTTGCATCCTGGTGTTATGCGGTGTGGGGCATCCTGGGGTTTGTGGACTGGTGTGGGTCACATCCTGGGTGTTAGGGACTTGTGGTGCATCCTGGGGGTTAGGGGCGGTGTGGGGTCCCCCTGGGGTTTTGGGCTGGGGTGGGGGGATCCTGGGGGTTTGTGGGGTGGGGTCTCCTGGGGGTAGTGGGCTGGTTTTGGGGGGCATCCTGGTGTTATGGCGGTGGGTTTCAACCTGGGGGTTTTGGGTGTTGGGGCCATCCGGGGGTTTTATGGGCTTGTGGGGGCCCTCCGGGGTTTTGGGAGGGGGTTTGGGGCACATCCCGTGTTAGTGGACTGGTGTGGGTCCATCCGGTGTTATGGGCTGGTGTGGGTCACAACCTGGGTGTTAGGGACTGGTGGGGGGCATCCGGGGGTTAGTGGACGGGTGGGCACCCTGGTGTTTTGGACGTGTTTGGGTTTCATCCTGGGTGAAAAAGTGGGAAAAGGTGTGCACTCTGATTGTTTATGACTGGTTTGGTAAAATTTTTGGTGGTAGGGGTTTTCCCTGGGTTTTAACCTGAAATTTTGTGAAAGGATTTTAACCCCCCTTGTGTTAGTTTTTGGACTTTGGGGGGCAAAAAAACTTTAAAATTTATACGATTTCAAACCTTTTTGTGACATGGGGTTCCCAAAAACTGAAAAAAAACGGAAAATTTGGGGAAAATCTCACAAACAGAACCAAAAGTAGTAGTCAAGATTCAGGGGTAAAGGGAAAAATCGTTTTGCAAGGTTTAATTTTTTTTTATTGAAAAGGGCAAATGCCAAAACGGTTTCCAATGCCCCAATTGCTGAATTTTCCTTTTAACCCCGCAACTAAACATCAAAAAATTTTTGTTTTTTATAAAATACAAAATTAGGGGAAAACAAAAAAGAACCAATGTTTTCATATTTTCAAACCTAAAAATCGGCGGTATTTTTAAACCAAATGCCTTTAGGGTCAGAAAAATTAGATGGACAAGTTTTTCTCCAAAACCAGAAAAAAAATTATAGACAAAAAAAGTCTGGGCCCTAAGGAAAAAAAAATCGTTTCAGCAAGGACTCCCTTTCCCTCTTGTTCAAACCCTCAAAAAAAGACAGGGGAAAAGAATTTCAAAAAAAATGCCAACCCCTGTCCCTTTCAGGCACGCATCTGGGTGGGAATTTTCTCCATCAGACCTTTTTAAAAGGCAGGGAAACACCCTAGGGGGGTAAAAGGGAAAGGGAACCTTTACCCCCAATAAAGAAAAACCTAAACGGGGGTGCATAAGTTCCCACCTTAACCCAATCGGCGGAAATAAATTTTAATGGAAATCCTAAAGGGCAGTAAAATTAAAAAAAAATCACTCCAAACCAAAGAAAAACTGGGGGGCAAATCCCCCCAAAAAAAAGGGGTGCCCCAGACAAAAACAAACAAAATCAGGGGCCCGGGAAACTTCAAACCCCCACCCCCAAAATGGGGGTTAAATAGACCCCTTGGTGCCAAGGGCCCAGACAACTTTAAAAGGTTTCCCCCCTTGGCCTACTTGGGTTTTCTGCAACTAACAGCATTTTTCAGGCAGGTAAAGCGCCTGTCACAGAGGGGGCCCCTTACCCCGCCCCATAAAAAGGTAAAAACCTCAAAATCAGAGATTTGAACGTTTTCCTAAAAGGGAAAAAAATACAATTTATTCACCTTTGAAAAATTTTCCCCCACTATACAAAATTTCCAAAAAATCCCTTTTAAAAAAAAAAAAATTTTTCAGTAATAAAAAATAAAAACAAGGGGTGTAAAGCCATTTAAGGCAATAAGTGTGGGGGCCCCCAAAAAGTTCCTTTTCCCCACTCATTAAGGAAAATTGACCCCGGTTTCTTCCGGGGGGACCAGAATGCCCCCCATTTTAAACGGTATGACCGGGGCTTTGGGGGCTTTCCCGAAAATTTTTTTTGTCCCGCAGTTTTTTCAACATGGTTATCAGCTCTTTTTTTTTTTTTTTTAAAAGGCCTGGTCAAGAAAACGGGGGTTTTTAACCCCGAGCCCCGTTAAAAATTAGGGGACTTAAAATTAAAACAAATTAACTCAATTATAATGGAAAAAATTAAACAAAAACTTTAGCACAAATTTTTTTTTTTAAGACGGCAATTTCATTTATGATTGGGTAACCCCTTAAAAAAAAATATTTTGTTCATAATTATT
Organism: Cherax quadricarinatus; assembly: GCF_026875155.1. Classification (NCBI taxonomy): domain Eukaryota; kingdom Metazoa; phylum Arthropoda; class Malacostraca; order Decapoda; family Parastacidae; genus Cherax; species Cherax quadricarinatus. Next base: position 18,582,341 of record NC_069492.1, read on the forward strand.
AAAAAAAAATTTTTAGGGTCACAATTAACTTTATAGAAGGAAGTGGATGATTTGTTGGGCCCCCAAGGAAAGGGTTTCCCTTTATTTTAGGGGTCTTATTAGGAATTGGTCGTGTCCATTCCCCCCCTTAACCAATGCCTTCCCATTTCCCCCCCCCCCCCCTGTATAATCCTCCGGTTTTGGCTTCCCCCTGATTTAAAAAAAAATTTAAAAATATTTTTGTTGATTTGATTTTAAAAAGGGCTTTTTTATAAAAAAGACATTTTCTTTTTATTACTTAAAAAATTAATTTTTTTTTATTATTAATTTTTTCATTGGGTAAATAGGGGAAACAAAGAAAATCGGTTTTGGGTTAAATGTTTTTTAACCCCCTTTTCCAAGGAAAACCCCTTTAATGCAACATTTTTTGGGGCCTCAAATCTTGTCCCCCAGGATGCGACCCACACCAGTCGACTAACACCCAGGTACCTAATTGCTGCTAGGTGAACAGGACAATAGGTGTAAGGAAACGTGGTGTAAGGAAACGTGTCGAAATGTTTCCACCCGCCGGGAATCGAACCCGGGCCCTCCGTGTGTGAAGCGGGAGCTTTAGCCACCAGGCCACCGAGCCACCTGTTATGGTCGTGCTCTGTTGAGGTTGGTAAGGAGACGTTTGAGGGGAGGGTTTATATCAGAGTTAAGTGTTCTATGTATGTAGTAGGTGCAGTAATAAGTATGGATGTTGTGTATGGTGAGTAGGTTTAGAGTTTTGAATATTGGTGGAGTGTGCTGCCTGTAGTGGTAATTTATCATTCTGACTGCAGCCTTTTGTTGGGTAATTAATGGTCTGATATGATTTATTGTTGTTGAGCCCCATGCACAAATTCCATAGGTGAGATAAGGGTAAATAAGTGAGTGATATAGGGCCAGGAGAGCTGACTGTGGAACATAGTACCGTATCTTCGGTCTTGGAAATTTTCTTGGAAATTTGTTGTATATGTGTTTGAAATTTGAGTCTATTATCAAGGTGGATTCCTAAGAATTTTCCTTCTGTGAGCTTTGTGATAGATGATCCATTTATCATTATGTTAAGAAGGAAATCTGTAGCTCTGTTTCCAAACTGAATGAAGTAGGTCAATGTTGAGAGTAAGTTTGTTAGTCATCATCTAGGTAGATATTTTCTGTAATTCGGTATTTACAGTATTGGCTAGCATGACTGGGCTCGGGTGAGAGAAGACGACTGTAGTGCCATCTGCAAATATTGTCGGTTTGAGTAGTTGCGATGCATTTGGTAAGTCGTTTATGTAAACAAGAAAGAGAAGAGGGCCAAGGACCTCTTCCTCAGTTTGCAGTTATTGCTTCTTGTTCTCTCTCTTACTGTCATTAAGAATCTTCTTTATCTATTCTTCGAGGCCTTTTTAATACAGTGCTAAATAGTCCCATGATTAAAGGGCTTTGGTATAGCTTTCATTCTCACAAGTGGGGTGACTGAAAAAAAAATGAAAGAAAAGTTTCTTTATACAGTTAGTAATTTTATTCTTTTTATTCTCCTCATACAACACACATGGCTTATGAAGGAAGAATTTTCCTCTTTCCCATTTAGGCAAATTTACAGTTATCTTGGGTGATATAATCGGGTGGGAGGGGGCACTGTTTAGGAAAGAGGAAGGGCTTTAAATAGTAATTAATTGTACTTCAGTTCAAGATCTTTATCTCCCATAGGAATTTTCTGTTTTCTAATTATTTTACAATAAGGCGAAGAAAAAAAATAACACAATTACTGTATATTACACCACAAAATGCTACCTCCCCAT
>NC_069492.1:18584633-18601019 GCF_026875155.1 Cherax quadricarinatus
GGGAGCGATTTAGATTATATCATGGAAAGATTATAAAATATATGTCGTGGGTGATGAGGGGGAGAGGGGATAGTGAGGAGAGAAGGAAAGTTCTTGCCGTAACGTTCTGTCGTACGATGTGTCTAAACAGAGATTTGTATGGGAGGAGGTTGGATCAGCTTCTCAGAAGGGGTATAAATGCTAACGTTAGGGATTCTCGTAAATCTGTGTTGATAAGAGTGAGTGAAGGGGTTTCATAGTTGGAGGGTCAGGTCACAGCGGGCTCGCCTCCCTGGGGGGGGGTCGTGAGAGTGTTGTGAATGTGGGTTTTGAAAGGTTTTCTGGTTTTCATTGAGACTTTATGGCATCCAAATGGGGGTGAAGACTCAAGGTCTCGTATGTTAGTTTATAACACTTCCAGAATGAAGGTATAATATAGTAGGTTTTTTATGTATAAATTTTGATGTATCTGTATGAAAACGATTCTTGAGGGAATAAGTCTTGGAGACATGAAGTTGTGTTTTAGTTTGTCTTTATGTTACGTGCTGAGTTTTCGCACGATGAGATGTACTTATATACGTGTTTTGCTTTGTGCATACAGTGCATCTGATTAATGTGATGTTGTGAAACTTTTTTGTGTGTACGTGTGTGTGTGTGTGTGTGTGTGTGTGTGTTTTGTGTGTATGTGTGTGGTTTTGTGGGTGCGTGTGTGTGTGTGTGTGTGTGTGTGTGTGTGTGTGTGTTGTGTGTGTGTGTGTGTGTTTTGTGTGGGGTGCGTGTGTGTGTGTGTGGTGTGTGTTGTGTGGTGTGTGTGTGTGTGTGTGTGTGTGGGGTGGGTGTGTATGTGTGTTGTGTGTGGGTGTGGGGTGTGTGTGTGGTGTGTGTGTGTAGGTGTGGTGTGTGTGTGTGTGTGGGGTGTATGGTGTGGTTGTGGTGGTGTGTGTGTGTGTGTGTGTTGTGTGTGGTGGTGTGTGTGTGTGTTTTTGTGTGTGTGTGTGGGTTTGGTGTGTGTTGTGTGTTCTCACCTATTTGACTCACCTATTTGTGGTTGCAGGGTGATATCACAGCTCCTGGCCCCCGCCTCTTCCCCTGATTGCTACTGGGTTTCCTCTCTCTCCCTGCCCCATTGAGCTCTATCATACCTCGCCTTAAAACTATTTATGGTTCCTGCCTCCACCACATCACTTTCTAGCTATTCCATGGCCTGACTACTCTATACTGAAAAATACTTCCTAACACCCTTTGATTCACTGAGTCTCAACCCATTGTGACCTCTTGGTCTGTCCCCATCTCTGGAACACCCGTCTTTGTCCACCTCGTCTATTCCGCGCGTTTTTATGTCGTTATCATGTACCCCCCTGACCCTCCTGGCCCCCAGTGTGTGTGTGTGTTGTGTGTGGGGTGTGTGTGTGTGTGTGTGTGTGGTGTGTGTGTGTGTGTGTGGGTGTGGTGGTGTGGTTGTGGTGTGGTGTGGTGTGTGTGTGGTGGTTTGTGTTGTGGGTGGTGGGTGGGTGTTGTGGTGGGTGTGTGTGTGTGGTGTGTGTGGTTGTGGGGTTTGGGTGTGTGTGTGTGGGTGTGTGTGTGTGGTTGTGTGTGTGTGGTGTGTGTGTGTGTGGGTGTGTGTGTGTGTGGGTGTGTGGTGTGTGGGTGGGGTGTGTGTGGGTGGGTGGGGTGTGTGGGTGTGTGTGTTTGTGGGTGTGTGTGTGTTTGAGTGTAAATATATATCCCTTTCTATGTATTGGCCTTTGCCCATGGGTCAGACGTTATGTAATACTTTATATGTGTATGATTCGATTCTTTTTAAAGTTCATAATTATGGTCTGTCCCTTTAAATACCGGTTTGGTGTCAATGTTAAGTTCTTGATGTTAAGTTTTAGTCTGAAATGGTATACAGACAAAATCTAGACGGTTATGTTTTTTTTTCGTATTTTTGGTATACATAAAGCTGTATTGTTAGGGATACGTATGTAGATGTTCTAGTAAGATTATGATTGTTAGGTTTTGGTTTTTTGATTAAGGGGAAGGATGGGATTTAACGGGATATAACTTCTTTGTATATTTATGTTCAAGTGCGTTGACCTTTGTCAGATGTCATGTTATATGTACAAGTTATATATATGTAAGGTTTTGCATTAATGAATGTGTATATATATCAATTCATGACCCGTGACAGTATTTTTTTTTTTAGCTATGTTCTTGCCGTAAGTTATTATTGTATGTTTTTGCAGCAATTTTCTTGCGAGCATATAGGTGCAATCTGTTTGTCAGTTAATTTGATTGAGATCCATACTGTTTCTTTTTTTTTTTTTTTTTTTTTTTTTTTTTTTTTATTCGCCGGTATTCTCCCGGCCCGGGTCTTTTCCAAGTAGTGGTGACCCGGCCTTGGCTCCCTCTCTGGGGAGTGTCTCGAGACTTAAGTCTCCCATGGGAGGAGGTACAAGTACCTCCTCATCTTTGGGACAAAGTGTCCCCAGGCCTAGCCACATTCCCCGCCCCCCACGGAGCTCGTAGGGGGAAGCTAGGCCTCTGGTCTGCCATCTACCCCGCCTCAAAGGGGCTCGTGGGGAAAGGCAGTCTTATGAGCTCAGGTGGTAGCAAGGGTCAGGCTCTTTAATTTTATGTTAAACTGTATTGGGGTTTTTAAAAAAAATATAAAAAAAAAAATAATAATATTGTGCTCCTGATTTCAGAATTTATTGTCTTTTTTTATATCTTATGGTTATGGCACTTGCTACTTTTATTTTTTTATTTATTTATTTATTATTAATTTGGCCATGATAAAATAGAAGTACAAAGAAATACAGTGGTTTAAGTGTAACCGAGTCCCTTGTATGCAGAGCATTATGGTCAGGCTTAAAATTAACTTCAGATTAACTAAGCAATGATATATTCAGTGGTAAACATTATAGTAAACAAATAACAATTAAGCACAAATGAGTTTTTCAAAGACAGGTCATATGTTCATTTACTGAGTTGCTGAACATTCAATAGAATGGAGTATTCTGTTCAGTAATGTAATTAAAAAAACAAAGTTTGATAGGGTCACAAGTTATACATTTATGAGATAGTTATTCAGTGCGTATTTATTTAGTTGTGGGTGAGTAAGTGATTTTTAAGAAGAGACTTGAATTTATAAACAGACAGTGTTTCTTTTATATTCACAGGTAATGAATTCCAGATTTTTGGGCCTTTTATGTGCATTGAGTTTTTGCATAGCGTGAGATGGACATGAGGAACATCAAAGAGTGATCTGTGCCTTGTGTTAAGATAAGATTTCGTTCGGATTTTTAACCCCGGAGGGTTAGCCACCCAGGATAACCCAAGAAAGTCAGTGCGTCATCGAGGACTGTCTAACTTATTTCCATTGGGGTCCTCAAATCTTGTCCCCCAGGATGAGACCCACACCAGTCGACTAACACCCAGGTACCTAATTGCTGCTAGGTGAACAGGACAATAGGTGTAAGGAAACGTGTCGAAATGTTTCCACCCGCCGGGAATCGAACCCGGGCCCTCCGGGTGTGAAGCGGGAGCTTTAGCCACCAGGCCACCGAGCCACCTGTTATGGTCGTGTTCTGTTGAGGTTGGTAAGGAGACGTTTGAGGGGAGGGTTTTTATCCGAGTTAAGTGTTCTATGTATGTAGTAGGTGCAGTAATATGTATGGATGTTGTGTATGGTGAGTAGGTTTAGAGTTTTGAATATTGGTGGAGTGTGCTGCCTGTAGTGGGAATTTATCATTCTGACTGCAGCCTTTTGTTGGGTAATTAATGGTCTGAGATGATTTATTGTTGTTGAGCCCCATGCACAAATTCCATAGGTGAGATAAGGGTAAATAAGTGAGTGATATAGGGCCAGGAGAGCTGACTGTGGAACACAGTACCGTATCTTCGGTCTTGGAAATTTTCTTGGAAATTTGTTGTACATGTGTTTGAAATTTGAGTCTATTATCAAGGTGGATTCCTAAGAATTTTCCCTCTGTGAGCTTTGTGATAGGTGATCCATTTATCATTATGTTAAGAAGGATATCTGTAGTTCTGTTTCCAAACTGAATGAAGTAGGTCAATGTTGAGAGTAAGTTTGTTAGTCATCATCTAGGTAGATATTTTCTGTAATTCGGTATTTACAGTATTGGCTAGCATGACTGGGCTCGGGTGAGAGAAGACGACTGTAGTGCCATCTGCAAATATTGTGGGTTTGAGCAGTTGCGATACATTTGGTAGGTCGTTTATGTAAACAAGAAAGAGAAGAGGGCCAAGGACCTCTTCCTCAGTTTGCAGTTATTGCTTCTTTTCTCTCTCTTACTGTCATTAAGAATTTTCTTTATCAGGGTGACAAAAAGGGGGGGGAAAAGTGCCCCCCCCCAAAAGGGGGTTGACCCAAAGGCGTCCCACCGAGGGTTTTTTTGAAAAGAGGTGGGACTTTTCCCCGGGTTTTTTTTGCCCAGAGGATGGGTGAAAGGAGGGTGACCCCCAAGGGGAACCCACCAAGCCGTGGAAAAGGCAGGGGGGGCCCACCAAAAAGGTGAAAAAAGGAGGGTACCCCCGGGGGGCGGGGCCCCCCCCCCCAAACCCCAAAGGCGGTGAACCAACAGGTGACCCACCCGGGCAAGGGTGACCCAACCAAGGGGGGTTTGACCCACCAGAAGGGGTCCCAAAGGAGGGTGGCCCAAGGGGGGTTTTACAAGAGGGTCCCCCAAAGGCGGGTGAAAAGGGATTTTCCCCACCAAAAGGGGGGAAAGCGGGGTCCCCAAAGGAGGTGAACCGGGAAGTAAAAGGGGGGGGCCCCCCCAAGGCAGGTGCCCCCAATCCCCAAGGGTGACCCCCCAAGGCAGGTGCCCACCAAGGCAGGGTCCCCCCCCAAGGCGGGGACCCCCCGCAGGGTGACCCACCCCAGGCAGGGTGACCACCAAGGCGGGGGGGACCCCCAAGGGCAGGGTGCCCACCGGGGGGGGCCCCACCAAGGGAAAGGGTGACCCCGGCAGGTGCCCCCCCCAAAGGAGGGGGGCCCATCAAGGCGGGTGACCCAACAAGGGGGGACCCCCCAGGCAGGGGACCCACCCAGAAATTGACCCCCAAAGGCAGGTGCCCACCAAGGAGGGGCCCCAAGCAGGGTGACCCAAGGCAGGGTGACCCCCAGGCGGGTGCCCAAAAGGGCAGGGTGCCCACAAGGCAGGGTGCCCACCAAGGCGGGGCCCAAAGCGGGTGCCCACCAAGGCAGGTGACCCCCAAGGGGGGGCCCCAAGCAGGGTGCCCCACAAAGGAGGTGACCCCCCAAGGGCAGGTGCCCCACCAAGGCGGGTGGCCCCCAAGGGCAGGGTGACCCAACCAAAGGCGGTGACCCCCAAGGGCAGGGTGGCCCCCCCAGGAGGGTGCCCCAACAAAGCTGACCCCAAAGGGCAGGGGACCCACCCGGGCGGTGCCCCCCCCCACCAGGTGTAACCCCCAAAGGCAGGGGGGGCCCACCAAGGATGGCCCCCCCAACCCGGGGACCCCTAAGGCAGGTGACCCCCCCAGGCAGGGTGACCCCCCCAAGGAGGGGACCCCCAAGCAGGGTGACCCCCCCAGGCGGGTTGACCCCCCCAAGGCAGTGTCCCACCAAAAGGCGGGGTTGCCCCACCAGGAGGTGCCCCAAGCGGGTGACCCACAAGGCAGGGTGACCCCCCAAGGGGGGGACCCCCCAAGGGCAGGGGGGGACCCAAAAGGGCAGGGGCCCCACCAAGGCAGGGTGACCCCCAAGGGGGGTTGGCCCACCAAGGCAGGTGCCAAACCAAGGCAGGGTGACCGCCAAGAGGGTGACCCCCCCAAAGGAAAGGGCCCCCCAAAGGCAGTGTGACCCACCAAGGCAGGGTGGCCCACAAGGCGGGGTGCCCAAACCAACAGGGTGACCCCCAAGGCTGGGTACCCCCCCAGGCAGGGTGCCCCACCAAGGCGGGTGACCCCCAAGGCAGGGTGACCCCCCCGGGCAGGGTGCCCCACCCAGGCAGGTACCCCCCCCCAAGGGCGGGGTTGCCCCCCAAAGGAGGGGGCCCACCAAGCAGGGTGACCCCAAAAGGCAGGGTACCCACGGGGCGGGGGGGACCCCCCAAAGGGGGGTGACCCACCAAGGCAGGGTGCCCCACCAGGCAGGGGGACCCACCAGGCGGGTGCCCCCCAAGGCGGGTGACCCCCAAAGGGGGGTGCCCCAAGCAGGGGGGACCCCCCAGGAAAGGGACCCCCCAAGGCAGGGGACCCCCCAAAAGCAGGGGGGGACCAAGGCAGGGTGACCAACCAAGAAGGGTACCCCGGGGCGGGACCCCCCAAGGGGGGGGTGACCCCCAAGGCGGGTGACCCCCAAGGCGGGGGTTGACCCCCCCAGGCAGGGACCCACCAAAGGCAGGTGCCCCCACCAGGCAGGGGGGCCCACCAAGGCAGGGTGACCCCCAAAGGGCAGGGGTAACCCCCAAAGGGCAGGGTCCCACCGGGCGGGGTTTACCCCCCAAAGGCAGGGGGGGCCCACAAGGCAGGGTGCCCCCAAGGCAGGGTGCCCCCCCAAGCCGGAACCCCCCAAAGGCGGTTGACCCCCAAGGAGGGGCCCCCCCCAAGGGCAGGGTGACCCACAAGGGGGGTGACCCACCAAGGCAGGGTGCCCAAAGGCAGGGTGCCCCCCAAAGGAGGGTGACCCACAAGGCGGGGGTGCCCCACCAAGGCGGGGGTGGCCCCAAAAAAAAAAGGCGGGGTGACCCCCAAGGGGGGTGACCCCCAAAGGCAGGGTGCCCCCCCAAAGGCAGGGGGGGACCCCAAAAGGCAGGGTGCCCCCCAAGGGGCAGGTGCCCACCAAGGCAGGGTCCCCAAAGGCAGGGTGCCCCACCGGGAGGGGACCCCCAAGGCGGGGTGACCCCCGGGCAGGTGCCCCAAGGGCAGGGGGCCCACCAAGGCAGGGTGACCCCCCAAAGGCGGGGGGTGACCCCCCAAGGCAGGGAAAACCCCCCCCCAAAGGCAGGGTGCCCCAGGCAGGGACCACCAAGGCAGGGGGGCCCACTAAGGCAGGGGGGCCCCCCAAGGCGGGGTGACCCCCCAAGGCGGGGGGTGACCCACCAAGGCAGGGTGCCCACCAAGGCAGGGTGGCCACCAAGGCAAGGTGACCCCCAAAGGGCAGGGTGACCCCCCCAAGGCGGGGTGACCCAACCGGGGCAGGGGACCCCCCAAAGGGCAGGGTGCCCCCCAAGGCGGGTGACCCCCCAAGGCAGGGTGCCCCCAAAGGGCAGGGTGCCCCCCGGCAGGGTGCCCCACCAAGCAGGGTGACCCACCAAAGGCGGGGTGCCCCACCAAGGCAGGGTGACCCCCCGGGGCAGGGTGACCCCCCAAGGCGGGTGCCCACCAAGAGGTGACCCACCAAGGCAGGGTGGCCCCCCAAGGGCGGGGTGCCCCCAAGGCGGGGGTAAACCCCAAGGCAGGGTGACCCCCAAACGGTCCCCCAAGGGGGGGGGCCCCACCAAGGCGGGGTGGCCCACCAAGGCAGGGTGCCAAAACCAAGGCGGGGTGACCCCCAAGGCAGGGGGGACCCCCCAGGGCAGGTGACCCACCAAGGCAGGGGGGACCCAAAAAGGCAGGGGGGCCCACCAAAGGTAAAAAGGGGGTGACCCCAAGGCAGGGTGACCCCCGGCGGGTGACCCCCAAGGCAGGGTGACCCACCGGCGGTGACCCCCAAGGCCCCAGGGGGACCCCAAGGGGAGGGTGACCCACCGGGGCGGGGTGACCCCCCAAAGGGAGGGTGCCCCCCCAAGGCAGGGGGCCCCCCAAGGCGGGTGACCCCCAAGGCAGGGGACCCCCAAGGGGGGTGAAAGGGGGGCCCACCGGCAGGGTGCCCCCCAAAGGGGGGGTGACCCCCCAAGGGCAGGGTGCCCCCCCAAGGCAGGGTGCCCACCGGCAGGGTGCCCCCCAAGGAGGGACCCACCAAGGCAGGGGGGCCCACCAAGGCAGGGTGCCCAAACCAAGGGCGGGGCCACCAAGGCAGGGTGACCCCCAAAGGCAGGGTGCCCACCAAGGCAGGGGACCCCCAAAAGGCAGGGTACCCACCAAGGCGGGGTGCCCCACCAAGGCAGGGGGCCCCCAAGGCAGGGTGACCCCCCAAGGCAGGGGACCCCCAAGGCAGGGTGACCCACAAGGCGGGTGACCCCCCAAGGAGGGTGCCCAGGGGGGGCAGGGTGCCCCCAAGGCAGGGGCCCCAAAGGGGCGGGGTGCCACCACAGGGTGCCCCAAGGCGGGGTGGCCCCCAAGGCAGGGTGCCCAAAAGGGCGGGGGACCACCAAGGGGGGACCCCCCCAGGCAGGGTGCCCACCAAGGCGGGGGACCCAAAAGGCGGGTGACCCCCCAAGGCAGGGGCCCCACCAGGCGGGGGTGCCACCAAGGGGGGGCCACCAAGGAGGGTGCCCCACCAAGGCGGGGGGCCCACCAAGGAGGGTGACCCCCAAGGCAGGGTGACCCCCCGGGGGGCCCCCCAGGGGGTGACCCCCCAAGGCGGGGTGACCCCCCAAAGGCAGGGTGCCCCCCAAGCGGGGTACCCCCCAAAGGCCCGGGTGACCCCCCAGGCGGGTGCCCCCCGGGGCAGGGGGGCCCCCCCAAAGGCGGGTGCCACCAAGGCAGGGGGGGAACCCCCCAAAGGGCAAAAAAAAAAAAAGGGGACCCCCCAAGGCGGGTGCCCACCAAGGCAGGGCCCCACCAAGGCAGGGGGGCCCCCGGGCAGGGTGACCCACCCAAGGCAGGGGGCCCACAAGGGGGGGGACCCCCAGGGGGTGACCCACCAAGGAGGGGGGGGCCCCCCAAGGCAGGTGCCCCACAGGCGGGTGCCCCACCAAGGAGGGTGACCCCCCAAACAGGGTGACCCACAGGCAGGGGGGGCCCCCCAAGCGGGGTGACCCCCCAAAGGGCAGGGTGACCACCAGGCAGGGGCCCCACCAAGCAGGGGACCCCCCAAGGCAGGGGGGCCCCCCCAAGGCAGGGTGCCCCCCAAGGCGGGGGACCCCCAAGGCAGGGTGGCCCCCCAGGAGGGTCCCCCCCAGGCAGGTGACCCCAAGGCGGTGCCCCCCAAGGAGGGTGACCCCCACCAAGGCGGGTGACCCCCCAAAGGCGGGTGACCCCAAAGGCAGGGTGACCCACCAAGGCGGGTGACCACCAAGGCAGGGTCCCCACCAAGGAGGGTGACCCCCGGGCAGGGTGACCCCCAAGGAGGGTGCCCCCCAAAAGGCGGGGGTGCCCCCGAGGCGGGGGACCCACCAGGCGGGTTGCCCCCCCAAGGCAGGGTGACCCCCCAAGGCAGGGTGCCCCCAAAGGCAGGGGCCCCACCAGCGGGTGACCCCAGGCAGGGTGCCCCCCAAGGGGGGACCCCCAGGCAGGGGCCCACCAAGGCGGGTGCCCACCAAGGAGGGTGACCCACCAGGCGGGGGGCCCCCCAAAGGGGTGACCCCCAAGGCGGGGTGACCCACCAAAGGCAGGGGGGGCCCCCCAAAGGGCAGGGTAAAACCCCCCAAGGCGGGGTGACCCCCCAAAGGCAGGGTGCCCACCAGGCAGGGTGCCCACCAGGCGGGTGACCCACCAAGGCAGGGGGGGCCCCCCCAGGCAGGGGTGACCCCCCAGGCGGGTCCCCCCAAGGAGGGGGCCCACCAAGGCAGGTGCCCCCCCAGGCAGGGTACCCCCCAAAGGCAGGGTGCCCCCCAAAGGGCCCCCAGGGGGGACCACAAGGCGGGTGCCCACCAAGGGGGGTGACCCACCAGGCCCCCCCCCCCCCAAAGGGGGTGCCCCACGGGGCAGGGTGACCCCCAAAGGGAAAGGGGGTGACCCCCAAAGGCAGGGTGCCCCAAACCGAGGCGGGTGGCCCACCAAGGCGGGGTGCCCCACCAAGGCAGGGTCCCCACCAAGGCAGGGTCCCCACCAAGGCGGGGTGACCCCGAGGCGGGGTGACCCCCCAAAGGCGGGGCCCCCAGCCCCGGGGCCCCACCAAGGCAGGGGGGGACCCCCAAAGGGGCGGGGTGCCCCCACCAAGGCGGGGTGACCCCCGGGCAGGGGACCCCCCAAAGGGCCCCGGGTGGCCCCCAAGCGGGTGACCCACGAGGCAGGTTTGGGACCCCAAAGGGCGGGGTTTTGACCCACCAAGGCGGGTCCCCCACCAAGGAGGGTGACCCACCAAGGCAGGGTGACCCACCAAGGGGGAGGGTGCCCCACGGGGCGGGGTGACCCACCAAGGCGGGTGACCCCCCGGGGCGGGGTGACCCCCCAAAGGCAGGGGGCCCAACCAAGGCAGGGGGTGACCCCCCAGGCAGGGGGGGCCCCCCCCCCCAAGGGCAGGGTGACCCCCCAAGGCAGGGTGACCCCCCAAGGCAGGTGACCCACCAAGGCAGGGTGACCACAAGGCAGGTGACCCACAAGGGCAGGGTGACCCACCAAGGCAGGGTGCCAAAAGGCAGGGTGACCCACCAAGGCAGGGTGACCCCCAAAGGGCAGGGGTGGCCAAACCCAAGGGCGGGGGTGACCCCGGGGCGGGTGACCCCCCAAAGGGCAGGTGACCCACCAAGGCAGGGTGACCCACCGGGGAGGGTGACCCAACCAAGGCAGGGTGGCCCCCCAAAGGGCAGGGTGACCCACGGGGCAGGGTGACCCACCAAAGGCAGGGTGACCCCCAAGGCAGGGGACCCCCAAAGGCAGGGTGCCCACCAAGGGGGTGACCCCCCAAGGAGGGGGGCCCCACCGGCGGGGTGACCCACCAAGGCAGGGTGACCCACCAGGCAGGGTACCCCCCAAGGAGGGTGGCCCCAACCAAGGCAGGGTGACCCCCCGAGGCAGGGTGACCCCCCAAGGCAGGGTGACCCACCAAGGCAGGGTGACCCCCAAGGCAGGGTGACCCCCACCAAGGCGGGGTGACCCACCAAGGCAGGGGGGCCCACCGGGCGGGTGCCCCCCCAGGCAGGGTGACCCACCAAGGCAGGGTGACCCCACCAAGGCAGGTGCCCACCAAGGCAGGGTGACCCCCCAAGGCGGGGTGACCCACCAAGGCAGGGTGACCCCCGAGGGGGGGTGCCCCCCAAGGAGGGTGGCCCACCAAGGCAGGGTGACCCCCCGAGGAGGGTGACCCACCAAGGCGGGTGGCCCCCCAAAGGGCGGGGTTTTAAAACCCACCCCGGCGGGTGACCACCAAGGCGGGTGACCCACCAAGGCAGGGTACCCCCAAGGCAGGGGGGCCCCAAAAAAAGAAAAAACTTCTCATTACTCCATCACTGTCTTCCCAGAGGGATGCTTACTCTACAGTCAAAAACTGCAAAAATAAACCCCTTTTCGGACTAAGTCCTGGAGAGGGGGAATAAAAAAACTTTAGTTTTTGTCACACTTGAAGGAAGGTCTTACCCCAGACTTGATTGATGTGAGGAAAACCCCCACGTTAAGAAAATGTTATACCAAAGACGATCATTTACCTAAATATTTGCTTCGGGATGAGTTGCAAAATGTATTTAAAAACTTTAAAAGAAACCAATAATATTTATTATAAATAATTAAAGTCTTAGGACAGTAAAAAATTCTACATGTCAGTGATTTGTTGAGATATTAAGGGTTTCCCCTCTTCGAACAAATTTTCAGTAGTGTCTTTGGGGTGGGTGTTGGGGTGGGTGTGGGTGTGTGGGTGTGTGTAGGAGTTGGTGGGGTGGGTGGGGGGTGTGTGTGTGGGGTTGTTGGATGTCGGGTGTGGGTGTGTGTGTGTGGAGTTGGGTGGATGGGGTGGGGGGGTGTGTGTGTGGTGGGAGTTGGTGGGTTGGGTGTGTGGTCAACTTTAGTCTTTGACCTCATTAAAAACCCCCGTGGGGTGAGGTATGGACATTGGGGCCCGGTCGAAAAGTACTTAAAACCTCTTTTTTGAGATCATAGGCTTCGCTTGGAGGCATTTTTCTCAAAGTGAGCACTTGTTGTAAAATCAACACTAGGATCCGCCCTGAAGCAAGGGAAATTTTTGGGGTAGAACTTTATCTGCCATAGCAAATTTTAAATTTCCCCTATACTGATTGAGAGTTGTTAACAAAATTGGTAAATTTTACCTGTTGGGGTTTTTTCATTCAAAAACTTTTCCCTTTTTTAAAACCAAACTTTGGGAAAGGGGGGGGCAAATTCCAACCACGGGGGGGAACATTTTTAAAATTTTTTTTTTAAAACCAAAAAAAAAACTTCAACAACCCCCCCCCCCCCCCCCCCTTTTTTCCCCCCCCCGGGGGCCCCCCCCCCCCAAACCCCCCCCCCCCTTTGGGGGTTGTGAAAAAATTGTGCAATAAGTGTTTTTTTTAAAAAGTTTTTGTCTTTGTTGGACCTGTTGTGACCTTGTTCTTGTCGGGGGGTTATAATGAAAAAAATGGATGTGTGAGAGTTGTGAAAAAGGGGAAAAATTTGAAAATTGTGGGGATAAGGAATGGGAGAAAAAATGAGAATACTTATAACAGATATTTAAAAAAAGAATGAAAATTGAATCTCGAGGACGCCTGTCAGGAAAGAGTCATTAAAAAGAGAAACTGTTATTTAAAAGTGGTGGTGATTGCAACAGAGGAATTCACAATGGAAAATTAAAAGGCATTACAATCCAGCTAATCGAGGAAAGCATTATGGAGAAAGGGTATAGAAAAAGGTAAGTTTTTTTTATTTCCCAATTTGAAAAAAAATTGTGTTATATTCCCGATTTCCATAGGTGCATAAAAATTATTGTTATATTTTTGCATTGTACATCGAAAAAATTTTTTTTCCCCCGTAGGGAAAAGATTGTACTTTTCCCTGCAGAAAAGCGATGAAGGGAATAATACCTCTGGACCATTAAATTTTATTGTGGTACCTACATAGTCTGGAGGGGTAATGCTTTTTACCACAGTGACTGCGGACTACACATAGTCTGGAGGTAAAGCTTCTCACCAAGTGCTGCGGGACTACACATAGTCTGGAGAGTAATGCTTCTCACCACAGTAGCGGTACTAAAATAGCTGGGATAATGTTTCTACCCCAGGACGCGGTACCACACATAGTCTGGGGTAAGGTTTTCACCACGTGACTGCGGTACACACATAGTCGGAAGTAATGTCTCCACAGTGACGCCGGTACTACACATAGTCTGGGAGTAAGCTTTCACCCAGTGCCTCGCAACCCCCGGCACGTCCACAAACAAATTTGAGGGGTGATGGACCTGAGGGCATCGCCCCCTGTCGGTCAATCCTCAACCAGGGAAAATTTCTACCCCGGAACATGTGGTATAACAAAATTTTTGAGGGGACATACAGTGCAGAAATAAAACTATCCCCTCGCATATGAAGCATTAGGGATGTTTTTACATTATATAGGGTGTCCTAGAAATTATCCAAAGTAGTTATTAAGAAACCTGAGGCAAAACATCTGGTGAAGATCAAAAAGGTCTATGTAATTCCCCCCGATGGGAGCCAAGGCCGGGGCCCCACTCTTGGGGAAAACCCCGGGGGCCCGGGGAATACCGGCGAATAAAAAAAAAATTGAATTTGTAAGTGAAAAGAAAATTTAGAAATCTTTGATCGATAAGGGACCAATATTTGAAAAAATTTTAAAACAAAGTTTTAAAAATGGGAAAGGTCGGGGGGGTTTTTAAAATTATTTAATAATTTAGTTAGGTACAACTCGAGTCATATATGGATTTTCCCCAAAAAGTAAAAGGTAACAATTATTTTTGATCCAAAGATAGATGACGGGTTTTTGTGTAGCACTCTGTTTCCACATATAATTGTCACAAAATGGGCAGAATTGGTGTTTTATATCCAAATTGTGAATAGTTGGGGAGGATGTCTTCACCATGCAAAAACTTCTATAGATGAATTTTTTCCCTTACGGAAAGTTAGCATTATTTGGGAAAAAAAAAATAAGGTTTTTATTATATGTTTTTCAGTTTGCAGGGTAGGTGGATTTAGTGGCCAGGTGCCATAAGGGGAATAAGGAATTTAGGAAAAATATCATGTCAAATATTTATGATTAAGATTTTTGTGGGTATTCGAACGATAAGAAAAACAAGGTTATGTTAAAATACGTCATAGTTGTTTAATGAAAATTACTAAAAGGAGGGGTTTTGTTATAAAAAGAAGATGGATGAAGATCAACCAAACCCTGTATTCCCTCCCAAGAAACAACTCTCCATTTAAAAATTAAGTTTTTGCTCTTTTACTAATATATATGTATTGAGTTATAATTTTTAAAGTTCTCTTTATCTACACCCCGGCCCGTCAAAATTTAAACAGACTAAAGCATTGCTTATTGTTACGTAATATTTTTGAGAAGGAACTGTGATTTTGTTAAGGGTTTCGGGGGGGAGGACGATGCCACAACTTTTTTTGTAAAAGCAATGAAAAATTTAGGTGGGAAAAGGCAGAAAGGGATTATGATATCGATATGAAAAGGGAAAAAATGAAATCGATTTTATTCGCAAAACACGTGTAATTCGTGTAACCTTCCAAATGCAAATCCCGTATCGCCACCCTGATCACAGGCACAATTCAGTAATTGCATGGGGCATATGTGTTCCTTTCAATCTGCTTTTAAAGATAAGGAGAAGGCTATTAATATTTTATAAATGCCTTTTATTTAGAGGTAATTTTAAAGACTTTCATTGAATAAATTGAAATTGAGGATATTTGAAACCAAAAAACCCTTTAAAATTTTTAGAGTAAAAATTGGGTTTTGTTAGACTCAGGAACTATGAGTTTTTTAAATGTAAATCTTCCAGTTTAGCAGAAAAGCATAAAAGGCAGGGATACGGAAATTTTTTCCAAGGATCACCCAAAGGGAAAATTTTACTGTCTTTTGCAAGGGGGAAAACAGGGGCCCCTGTTAAAACTATTTGCAGTTTAAAAAAATCCGGAAAAACAAGTTGCCAAAAGGAAATTTTTTTTTTTTATTAGAAACATCACATTTAACCCCGGGGAAATGACCATTGTGAAAAGTTTTTCCGTGGGGGAAAACAAGACTTTGTAATTACTTTATGTTTTTTTCAAGCGATGTGGGATTGTTAGCTGATATCTTCATGGAGTGGCGTAAAACACTTAAACATATTTATAATTTAGACGTTAGTAATTATATCAGTTTACCATCTTTCATTATGGATGTTTTGTTGTTAAAAACAAAAGTAAAATTAGATATGTTACATTCCCATGAATTATATCATCTGATCTCAAAGGGGGATTCAAACAATATACCAAGACGGATAAATTCTTAATTAACCCCAGTTTTGATAGAGTGGGATGGGTATTTCATACCATTTATTTCCTTAGAAAACTTACCTAACCTTATTATAACAAGCGCAATTTAATTTAGCCTAATCTAACTAAGTATATTTAAGATGAGTTTACAATAATTTAATAATAAACAAACACAACGAAATATATTTTTTTCGTTAGGTTCAGAATGATTTTTGCGAAAGTATTGCATACACAAATTTTCGCTTGCCTTATTCGGCAAGAAGAGTGTTGCCATTTAAGCTGCCACCCGCCCTTGTCTCACTGTACTAAGGCTGGTCTCAATACTAAGGCTGGTCTTAGTACTAAAGCTGGTCTCAGTGACTATGGCTGAAAGAGTAAGGACAACGACTCAGGTCCTGCTCAATACTTGCCAAGCACAAAACAACGTACTCTGCTCCTGAAGTCACTGTCAGGCACAGTCAGGTTCAGTAGCTACAGCAGTTTTAAATGGGTTCAGTAGCTACTGCACTTTTAAATGGGTTCAGTAGGTACTGCAGTTTTAAATGGGTTCAGTAGCTAATGCAGTTTTAAATGGGTTCAGTAGCTACAGCAGTTTTAAATGGGTTCAGTAGTTACAGCAGTTTTAAATATGACTTTCCTGCGGACTTGAAGTAACTATAAGCACAAGAGCTGTTTTAGAGCCATTTATGGATCTAGTAAAGCATAAATTGTTTTATGCACCTTATTGAAGACATATTGGAAAGTATTTTCATTCTGAAACAGAAATTATCAATCGTAGATAAATGATGATCATAATTAATGATCATAAGTCTAACAACCTATACATGAAATGTAAGATAATTAAATTGAGACCAACGCTGGAATAATCACTTAAAAACTACATCATACAAAATCCTCAAAACTCACACTAGTATCAAGGTGTTTAACTCACTAGCACACTACCCATAGTTCACACAGTTCATGTGTGTGTAGATACCATCCAGTCAAACACACACCACATAGTCCACACAGTTCAAGTGTGTGTAGATACCATCCAGTCAAACACACACCACATAGTTCGCACAGTTCATGTGTGTGTAGATACCATCCAGTCAAACACACACCACATAGTCCACACAGTTCAGTTCAGTAGTATAACCCTACCAGTAACCCTGGGGCCATTGACTCACGCCAAACCGTCCTGCCTGGTACGTCTATTCAT
>NC_069492.1:18601519-18728088 GCF_026875155.1 Cherax quadricarinatus
CAGTCCCATTTTCTAATGCTGTATAACTTCTACTATTAAAAAATTTTCCCCCCCATAGAATATTTATTTCTATTTATATAAGTTTTTCGCTCAAAATAACCACTCCTATATACAATTCGTGAAAGGGTATTACCACAATCAAAACTACGCTAAACCACGAAGGTCAGACTGCAAATGCACGGCTGGACGTGCTGAAGAGGGAAAAATGCAAAAATGAAAGACCAACCCACCCCCCATCCGCACACCCTACACCCAAACGCCCCCCACCTCCCCACACCTACGCTCACCCCGCCTCCACCTCCCCCACCAGCCCCACCTCCTCCCACCTCCCCCACAAGCCCCACCTCCTCCCACTTCCCCCCACCTCCCCACACCCGCCCCCCACATCAACCACCTGCCCCCACCTCCCCCCCACCCGCCCCTCAACTCCCCCCACCCGCTCCCCACTTCACCCCCACCCCCTCCCACCTCCCCCACACCCGCCCCCACCCCCCCCCACCCGAACTCCACTCCAACCCGCCCCCACACATCCCCAAACCCCCCCCTAAACCCTCCCCACCTCTCCCCACCCGCCCCTCACCCCCCCACATCTCTCCGCACCTCCCCCCACCCCCCGCCCCCACTTCCCCCTCACCCGCCCCCCCTCCCCCACACCCGCCCACCACCTCCCCCCACCCGCCCCCACCCACCCCCACCTCCCCCCACCACAACTTCCACCACCCGCCCCGGCCTACCCCCACCCCCCTCACCTCCCCCCACCCGCCCCCCGCCAGCCCCCGCCAGGCCCCGCCGTCTCCCACCTGCCCCCACCCGTCCCACCAGCCCCCACCCTCCTCCGCCTCCCTCAAACCCGCGCCCACCTACCCCCACCCGCCCCCCACCTCCCTCCAAACGCCCCCAACCTCCTCCACCCTCCCCCCACCTCCCCACACCCGCCCCCACCTCACCCCACCCGCCCCCACTCACCCCTACCTCCCCAAACCCACACCCCACCAACCCTCACCTATTCCCCTCCTCCCCCCCTCACCAAACCCGCCTCCACCTCTCCCCACCCGCCCCCCACCTCCCCCCACCCGCCCCTACCTCCCCACCCGCTCCCACACACCCCCCACCTCCCCCTACAGGCCCCCCACCTCCCTCCACCCACATCCCACCTCCCCACAAACCCCCCCCTCACCACCCCCCACCCTCCCCACACCTCTCTCCACTTCCCCCCACCCGCCCCTTAACTCCCACCACCCGCCCCCACTTTCACCCCCCACCCGCCCTCACCTCCCCACACCCGAACTCCACCTCCCCAACCCGTCCCCACACACCCGCCCCCTACCTCCACCCACCCGCCCCCACCTCCCCTCACCTGCCCCCACCTCCCCTCACCTGCCCCCCACCGACCCCCACCTGCCACCCAACCGCCCCTTACCTCCCCCACCCGCCCCCACAAACCCCCTACGCGTCCCCCCACCTACCCTTACCTCCCCCTCACCAGCCCCGACCTATCCCCCCAGCAACTCCCCCCACCCATCCCCACTTCACCCCACCGCCACTCACCTGCCCCTACCAGCCCCACCTCTCCCCACTCGCCCCCCACCTCACCCCACTTCCCCCCACCCGCTCCCACACACCTCCCAACTCCCCCTACCCGCCCCCCACCCGCATCCCACATCCCCTACCCGCCCCCCACCCGCATCCCACATCCCCACAACCCGCACCTCACCACCCCCACCCGCCCCACACTTCTCTCCCCCTCCCCCCACCCGCCCCTCAACTCCCCACTCCAACTTCACCCCCAACCACCTCCCACCTCCTGCACACTCGTCACCCACCTCACCCCACCCGAATTCCACCTCCCCCAAACCCGCCCACACACACCTCCGACCTCCCCTACTACCCGTCCCCCACCTCCCCCTACCCGCCCCCACCTCCCCACACCCGCCCCTCACCATCCCCCACCCGCCCCCCACACCTCTCCCCTCCTCCCCCCACCCGGCCCCTTAACTCCCCCACCCGCCCCCACTTCCCCCAACAGGCCCCCACCTCTCCCACACCAGAACCCACCTCCCCCACCCGCTTCCACCCACCCCCACCCACCCCCACCTACACCCACCCGCCCTCACCTCCCCCACCCGTCCCCACCTCCCCCTCCCTCCCCCACCCACCCACCTTTTTCCCTGACCCGCCCCCCACCGACCCCCACCCGCCCTCGACCTCCCCCAAACCCGAGCCACCTCCTCCAACCCGCCCTTCACCTCACTCCACCCGCCCCCCACCTCACACCCACCCGCCCCCCACCTCCCCACACTTCTCCTCACCTCCCTCCAACCCAACCCTTAACTACCCCACCCGCCCCCACTTCCCCCCCACCCGCCACCACCTCCCCCACATCCCGCCCCCACATCCCCCCACCTACCCCCACCCGCCCCCCACCACCCCCACCCGCCCCCACTTCCCCCCAACCGCCCCCACCTCCCCCACCCTCCCCCCACCCGCCTTCCGCCCGCCACCCACACTCCCCTCACCCGCCACCCACGTACCCCCACCGGCCCCCCACCCGCCCCCGACCTCCCCCAAACCCGCGCCCACCTCCCCCACCCGCCCCCCACCTCCCTCAACCCGCCCCCCACCTCTTCCCACCTAACCCACTCACCCCCCCCACCTCCCCCCACCCGCCCCACCTCCCTTCACCTGCCCCACCTCTTCCCACCCGCCCCCACCTCCCCCACCCGGCACCCACCCGCCCCCCGCCCGACCCACCTCCCCCCACCCGCCCCCCGCCCGCACCCTCCTCCCCCACCCGCCCCAACCTCCCCCACCCGCCCCCACTCGCTCCCCACCACCCCCCATCCACCCCACACCTCTCCCCACCTCCCCCCCGTACCCCCACCCGCCCCACCTCTCTCCACCCCCCCCACCTCACCCCACCCGCCCCCCACCCCCCGCCCCTTTTCTTCCCACGTCCCCCCACCCGCCCCTCACCTCCCCCACCCATCCCACACCTCTCCCCACCTCCCCCCCCCTGTACCCCCCACCTCCCCCACACCCGCCCCCACCTACCCCCACCGCCCCCAACTCCCCCCACTCGCCCCCCACCTACCACCCACCTCCCCCCACGTGCCCCTGGTGGATATAAAGCTCTCTGGCCTGGTAGATAAAGCTCTCTGGCCTGGTGGATAAAGCTCTCTGGCATGGTGGATAAAGCTCTCTGGCTTGGATAAAGCTCTCTGACCTGATGGATAAAGCTCTCTGGCTTGGTGGATAAAACTCTCTGGCCTGGTGGATAAAGCTCTCTGGCCTGGTGGATAAAGCTTTCTGGCCTGGTGGATAAAGCTCTCTGGCATGGTGGATAAAGCTCTCTGGCCTGGTGGGTAAAGCTCTCTGGCCTGATGGATGAAGCTCTCTGGCTTGGTGGATAAAGCTCTGGCTTGGTTGATAAAGCTCTCTGACCTGATGGATAAAGCTCTGGCTTGGTGGATAAAGCTTTCTGGCCTGGTGGATAAAGCTCTCTGGCATGGTGGATAAAGCTCTCTGGACTGGTGGATAAAGCTCTCTGGCCTGATGGATAAAGCTCTCTGGCATGGTGGATAAAGCTCTCTGGCCTGGTGGATAAAGCTCTCTGGCTTGGATAAAGCTCTCTGATATGATGGATAAAGCTCTCTGGCTTGGTGGATAAAGCTCTCTGACCTGGTGGATAAAGCTCTCTGGCCTGGTGGATAAAGCTCTCTGGCCTGGTGGACAAAGCTCTCTGGCCTGGTGGATAAAGCTCTCTGGCATGGTGGATAAAGCTCTCTGGCCTGGTGGGTAAAGCTCTCTGGCCTGATGGATAAAGCTCTCTGGCATGGTGGATAAAGCTCTCTGGCTTGGTTGATAAAGCTCTCTGACCTGATGGATAAAGCTCTGGCTTGGTGGATAAAGCTCTCTGGCCTGGTGGATAAAGCTCTCTGGCCTGGTGGACAAAGCTCTCTGGCCTGGTGGATAAAGCTCTCTGGCATGGTGGATAAAGCTCTCTGGCCTGGTGGGTAAAGCTCTCTGGCCTGATGGATAAAGCTATCTGGCATGGTGGATAAAGCTCTCTGGCTTGGTTGATAAAGCTCTCTGACCTGATGGATAAAGCTCTGGCTTGGTGGATAAGAACATAAGAACATAAGAAAGGAGGAACACTGCAGCAGGCCTGTTGGCCCATACTAGGCAGGTCCTTTACAATACATCCCACTAACAAACATTTGACCAACCCAATTTTCAATGCTACCCAAGAAATAAGCTCTGATGTGCAAGTCCCACTCAAATCCAACCCCTCCCACTCATGTACTTATCCAACCTAAATTTGAAACTACCCAAAGTCCTAGCCTCAATAACCCAACTAGGTAAAACTGTTCCACTCATCAACTACCCTATTTCCAAACCAATACTTTCCTATGTCCTTTCTAAATCTAAAAATTACTAATTTAAATCCATTAAATGCGGGTTCTCTCTTTGGGGAGATATCCTCAAGACCTTGTTAATATCCCTTTATTAATACCTATCTTCCACTTATACACTTCGATCAGGTCTCCCCTCATTCTTCGTCTAACAAGTGAATGTAACTTAAGAGTCTTCAATCTTTCTTCATAAGGAAGATTTCTAATGCTATGTATTAATTTAGTCATCCTACGCTGAATGTTTTCTAACGAATTTATGTCCATTCTGTAATATGGAGACCAGAATTGAGCTGCATAATCAAGGGGAGGCCTTACTAATAGTGTATAAAGCTGCAGTATGACCTCTGGACTTCTGTTGCTTACACTTCTTGATAAAATCCCAGTAATCATTTGCCCTTTTTACGTACGCTTAGGCATTGCTGTCTTGGTTTAAGGTTGCTGCTTACCATAACCCCCAAGTCCTTTTCGCAATCTGTATGGCTAAGTTCTACATTATTTAACTTATAAGTGCTAAAGTTATGGACACTTCCGAGCTTCAGAACCTTGGGATTTAACTAATTAACTGCATCTGCCACTTTTTCTGACCAAAAGTAGAGTTGTCTAAATCCTCCTGAAGTTCCCTAACATCTACGTTTGAATCAATTATCCTACCTATCTTCGTGTCATCGGCGAATTTGCTCATATCACTAGTAATTCCTTCATCAAGATCATTGATATATATTATAAACAACAACGGGCCCAAAACTGAAACCCGTGGAACGCCACTTGTTACTGATCCCCACCCCGGATTTAACCCCATTTATGGACACTCTCTGCTTCCTGTCTGTGAGCCATGATTCGATCCACGAGAGCACTCTTCCCCAATGCCATGAGCTGCTACTTTCTTCAACAGTCTTTGGTGCGGAACTCTATCAAATGCCTTACTAAAATCTAAGTAAATAATATCAAATTCTTTATCGTGGTCAACAGCCTCAAAAGCTTTACTGAAAAAAGTTAAAAATTAGTTAGACAAGACGGCCTCTTGTGAATCCATGCTGAGTATCTTTAATGGATTCACAAGAGGCCGGTCTTGTTAATGCAACCTGAATAATTGTGTGAACCAAGAAACTGCATCAAAATTATTGACAAATTATAAAAATGATTCATTGAGCTACAGTAGAACACAGTTTGCTATTAAGGGCCGATTAAAAATTATTATTTTTAAATTTTTATTATTTTTTAATTTTTAATTCTTATTTTATTATTATTTTTTAAAAATTGGGTTATTATTATTTTTTTAATTTAAAATCTCAAGACTTAATGTCGTTCAACTTTATATAATGAAAATTTATCTAAATCAAAAATTTTTATTTATTGTCGCTTCTTAAAAAAAAATTTATCTACTCACAGTATTACAGAGAGTATTTTTTATACATACATTCTTCATGGGGAAAGTGGAACGAATTCTTCCCCCTATTCATGAGCGTCGTAAGGGGCGAAAAAATTTGGGGGAGCAAGAAGCTAAAAAACTCCTTCTGTATACTTATTTAAATTTAAAAAGAGAAACTTTCGTTTTTTTTTTTGGGCCCCCTGTCTTGGGGGTCCCCGCCTTGGTGGGTCACCTACTTTGGGTCACCCTCCCTTGGTGGGTCCCCCTCCCTTGGTGGGTCCCCCTGCCTTGGGGGGTCACCCTGCCTTGGTGGGTCACCCTGCCTTGGTGGGTCACCCTGCCTTGGGGGGTCACCCTATCTTGGGGGGCCCCTGCCTTGGTGGTCCCCTCCCCTTGGGGGGTCACCCCCCTTTGGGGGTCCCCCTGCCTTGGGTGGGTCCCCTGTTTGGGTGGGTCACCTACTTGGGGGGCACCCCCCTTGGTGGGTCACCCTGCCCTTGGTGGGTCACCCTCCTTGGTGGGTCACCCCCCTTGGGGGGTCACCCTCCCTTTGGGTGGGTCCCCTGCCTTGGTGGGCCCACCCTCCCTTGGGTGGGTCCCCCTGCTTTGGGGGGTCACCCCCCTTTGGGAGTCCCCTGCCACGTGGGTCCCCCTGCCTTGGGGGTCCCCCTGCCTTGGTGGGTCACCCTCCCACATGGGTCCCCTGCCACAGTGGGTCACCCTGCCACAGGGGGCACCCTGCCACAGGGGTCACCCTGCCACAGTGGGTCCCCCGGGCCACAGTGGGTACGACCGGTGCGTTAAAGGAAAAATATACATACAATCATATCATAAAAAAATACATAATACACAACTACAAACACATACATATATAAACAAAAATATAGCATACATACATATGCACAACAAACACACAACCACACACACACAACACACACACACACACACACACACACACACCAATATACTTCATGACCCAATGATAGAAAAAAAACTAAAGGTTTGGTACACAAATGCGGATGGAATAAGAATAAACATGAGGATGGAATAAAAGAACATGAAAAATCCCCAACTCAAGCAGTCACAAAAACCCCCGGGAGATAAAACAGACACAATCTTCCCAACAGATATCAGATCCTGGGGGAAAGATAGAAGGGATAAGGGGGAGGAGGGGGTTGCACTGCTATAAAACACCAATGGGGATTTGGGGGAAATGGAAGGCATGGACATGATTGGAAAAAGAGACAATTTTTGGGTACAATTCAGCCGGAAAAGAACAAAAAGTAGTCTTGGAGTGATGTATAACCCACCACAGAACGCAGGAGGCAAGAGAGGAGTCAAAAAAAACAACGGGGTGATGGGGGACACACTGGCTGAGGTGGCAAGAAAGCTCACTCGAGCGAGCAAAGTTAGGTAATGGCGATTTTCAACCCCAGGGGACGACGGGGAAAACCGGAGCACTGGGGGCCAAAACATGAGAGCAAATGATGGATGTGGTACTTAAAACCCCTATGCAAAAACAGTAGGGAACAACCAGAGGAGAGGGGGGGGGAGACCCCCAGCAAGAGGTCTTGGTCCCCTGAGCATTTTCAGACATCGGGGACATCACTTACGAGAGGGCCCCTTGGGAGCTAGCGATCATGTGGTTCTGAGTTTTGACTATATAGTAGAGTTACAAGTGGAAAAAGGTAACAGGAACTGAAGGGGACAGGCCAAACATAAAAGGGGGGACACCAGGTATGAAAATTTCCTGCAGGAGGTTCAGTGGGACAAAAAATGGTAAAAAAATCAGTAAACGAGAGATGGGAATAGGGGCAAAAAAGTGCAAGGAGGCAAGGAAATTTTTGTTCCCAAGGGAAACAGAAAATAATAGGAAGACCAAACGAGCCCTTTGGGGTTTACCCGAAGGTGTAGGGGAGAAAAAAGCTAAGTGAAACAGAGAATGGAAAAGGTACAGGAGGCATAGGACCAGGAAAACAAGGAATTAGTAGAAACCCAAAACGAGTATGCCAATAAGGAGGGAGGCCCAGAGACAGAAAAAAAGGACATAGCATCGAAGTCAAATCTGCCCCGAAACTGCTGTATAGCCACTTTAAAGAAGACAACAGTAAAGGGACCGGGTGATTAAGGCTGAGGAAAGAAGGGGGGGGAATCACAAGAAACGATCAAGGGGTATTGAGGAGCTCAAAACGGATTTAAGGAAGATTTCAGTAGGACAGGAAGGCTTGGGGGGACGACCAATGGGGACACAACAAGGGAAAACACAACAATGTTGGACACATACATACAGATGAGGGGAGGGGAAGAAACTGCTAAGGGACATCGTACCTCAAAGGCAATGGGACCGGACAACATCTCTCCATGGGTCCTTAAGGGGGAGCAGAAGTTGTGACCACTTACCACAACTTCAAACTCCCGGAATGGGGGAAATACCCGAGGTAGGAAGACGCAAATTATTCCCCTTTTTAAAAAAGGAGACAGAAAGAGCACTAAACTATAGACCTTGTCATTGACGTGATAGGAGCAAAATTATGGGGAAGATTTCAGGAGGGAGTGGTGGAGCACCTGGAACGGAACGGGGTATAAATGCCAAACCCGCACGGATTCACGGAAGGCAAATCCTGTGTCACAAACCCTTTTGGAGTTTTTTGATAAAAAAAACAGAAGAAAACAAGAGAGAGGGGGTGGGTTGTTGCATCTTCTTGGGCTGCAAAAAGGCCTTTGACACAGTTTCCTCACAAGAGGGTTAGTGCAGAAGCTAAGATCAGGGCCCCTAAACAGGAAGGGGACTGCAAGGCAAGAATACCTACAGGGAGGCAACAACGAGTCATGGGTAAATGATTATCACAGTGGGCACTGTGACGAGCGGGGTCCCACAGGGGGCGGTCCTGGACCTGCTATTTTTGGAAAAATTAACGACATGAGGAAGGGTTAGACTCAGAAGTGCCCGGGTTTTAGGATTGTGGTTTAAAGAGGAGAAAAATTTAATCTGATGAGGGGCCCGGAGGACTTCAAAGAGACCTGGAAGACTGGACACCTGGTCCCGCAAAAGGCTTCTCGAATTTAAACCTGCCCAAAAGCAAAACATGAAAGATAGGGGAAGGGCACAGAAGACCACAGACAGAGTATAGGCTAGGTGGCCAAAGACTGCAAACCCCTCAAAGGGAAAGATCTTGGGTGGTTTTAAAAACCCGAGCATGTCTCCGGGAAACACACATCAATCAGATAAATCTGCAGCATTGGGCGCCTGGCAACCCCAGAAAAGATTCCCACACCTTAGTAAGGGGAACATTTAGACACTGTCACCGTTATGTCAGGCCCCTACTGGAGAAAGCAGCACCCGTTTGGAACCCGCACTTTATAAAGCACGTCAAGAAAATAGAGAAAGTACAAAGGTTTTTTTCAAAAGGTTAGTTTCCCGAGCTAAGGGGGAAGTCCTAGAAAAGGGGTTAAGGGGAATCGGTGACGACATGGGGGACGGAGGGTCAGGGGGGACATGATAACACTATAAAAATCGTGGAATAGACAAGGTGAAAGGGCAGGGTTTCCAGGGGGGGACACAGAAAAAAAAAGGGCCCCAATTGGGAAATTTAAAACACAAATGAGTCAGAGAGATAGTAGGAATATTTTCAGTCATTAAATTGTTTTAAAGGGAGTGGGAATAGCCTAGAAAATGACGTTGGAGGAGGGAACCTACACAGTTTTTTAAGACGAGTTTGATAAAGCTCCGGACGGGGGAGAGAGAGGGTCAAATAGCAACGGTGAAGAGGCGGGGCCCGGGCTAGGACTCGACCCCCGCAACCCAAAAAGGTGAGTACAAATAGGTGGTACACACACACAAATCAGCGAAAAAATAGTACATTCTAAAAAACTTTTTGTGTTTTTTCACATTTTCAAAGAATAGTAAAAAAATTTTAGGACATCAAGACTTTTATAAGGAAATTAATCTCATATATAACGTCCACATGACTCTGAGCCTGGCTGTAGCTAAGATTTAGTCAATCAAGTAAAAATTTTTTTAGGACTTACCTTAGGCATAGTGTAAAACATCACAAATTTTAAATCATTATAAATTAATCTAATTTATAAACCCAGAATTAAATTTAATGTTACAATGAGTACTATTTTTTGTGAAGTTCGTTCAGTTATCCTGTTCAACCATGGGCTCGCTTGAATAAACTTCCGGGATTTTTCAAATCATTTGGGTTGTTTAAAACTTACTAATTACACAAAAAAGGTTCAATGCCACCCCTTTAAAGAGGGGAACCCGGGAAGCCAGCGGAAGGCCTCGGTCAGATGAAACCAAACCGGTTTACCTTTTAAAGGTTGATAAAACGTCTGCCCGGTGGTAAAGCTCTCTGCCTGGTGGATAAACTCTCTGGCCTGATGGATAAAGCTCTCTGGCATGGTGGATAAAGCTCTCTGGATCTGGATAAAGCAACTGGATCTCGAACTGTGCCTCTCGCCGAGGGGGCGCCTGTTGGTATCTTTGTTTATTCCCCTGAGATTATTATCCCCCGGTCCTGACACCCCTAGTAAAGATTATAAAGTTTTGGGTGTTGGAGAATCTGGGGGTGTGAATCATTTTATCATCAGTAAAAAAAACCCATATAATGATGGGGTGGCTAGGCAGGGTTTTTAATAAGGCATTAATCAGAATATTAAAAAGGGTGGGATAAGCACCCTCCCTGTGGGGTTTCCAAATTCAAAATTTTTGTTACATTTTCTTTGTCCCTGGAAAAACACATACGTTTTTCTTTGGAAGGTAACCTTTAATCCAGCGGAGAACCCATCCCCCAACATCCATTTGAAAGTTCACCAAGTTCATGTCGGTTGGACTCATAAAGCGGTTTTAAAGGAAAGGGGAAGGGTATGTATGAGCTGTCAGTTGCAGAGTGAGAAAGGTGGTAATGCAAGAGCACACTCCTTCCATGCAGAAGCCATGAACCGGGGAGACAAGAATTGCAAATTCTGTGATAAGACGATTAAGAATCACCTTTCGAATGTTTTACACAAGCCTAGAAAGGGTTTGGCGAAATGAGTTTTGTTGATTGGGCTTCGGAAGGGGAAAAATTGGGTTGGTCCATGATTTGGGGAGCCCCCCATGAAAACTCATGTTATACAATTCAAGTAAAGGATTACCTGGTACTGACACAGAATCGAGTATGTTGTAATAATACCGTCCTCCCCGGGGGCGATGTGGATTGCCCTTATTGTGCTGCAATCAAGTTCATAATTAGTGAAAGGAATGTTTGCGTCATCTCCCTTGCTGGACATAAAGCAAACAAGTCTCTCCCTTGCACATTTTTGCCTTTAAATTTCGCCTGGTGGTATGGAAGACTTCAAGCTAGATGTAGACCCCCAAGCCTGACTAACTCATTCCCCCTTGTAAGGATTGGGGGGTGCCCAGTTCTTTTACTTAATTCTATTTATGTCCTCCATGCCCGGCAAGTGGGGGTGTGAGCTTTTGGCCTTTGCAAATTTTTCCCAGTCTGTTTGCGCAGTTCTGTCATACCTCTTGGCGCAGCAAGGGAGTTTGGAAGGACCAATTTCAGGAGTACGATGGTTTCTTTAGGCTAGGCTAGTTGCGGCAGGCGTTTCAGTGTTCGAATTTAGAACATTGTAAAGGTATGGTTTTTTAAGACTTATGATAATTATGGAGTCTTTGGATTTGAGTAAGGAGGTTTCAGAGGCGGCTCTAAGAATTTTTGAAAAATGCCCAAGGTATTGTTAAAAGTCTCGACAGAGGTACTTAGAGGAATTAACCAGCGTCACATGTGCAACAAAGTACATGTGTGGGGGGGAACTTTAAAAAAACTTTTCCCCGTTTGAATATCCCACCGGGGAGGATAGTATTAACAATAGATTCCCTAGGGGAAAATATCAGACGCTATATCTGTTAAAGGAAACTCACAGCTGGCAGGGTAATTTAAAAGCCGGGAAACAGATCAAGGACCCCTCCATAGATATGTGGGGGTTAAAGGTCCCCACAATTTGCACATTTCATGACTGTTTAAGAGTGAAAACCCAGTTGGTTCCCATTACGTTACCAAACTAATTTTCCCAATGTTTTTGGTTTTGCATTATAATCACCAAAAATAAGAGTGGGCTCAGATGAGCCCCAGTTGGGACCCAAGTAATTAAACTTATCAGCAGGAGCTAAAATTTAAAATTTTTGAATTCCCAGATATCGTGCAGATTTGTGTTAACCCCGGGAGGCCGGGTTCAATACGGTTAAGGTTCAGGGGCCACAACCCCAACAACAAAAAAACACGCTGCCAAACCTTGTGCTCTCCACTATTCAAAGTTTTTCTCTAAAAGGGATTACAATGTGAGTTTCAAAATTTGGTTATTGCGGGTTTAATGAGAAAAATACTAATTACAGATGTATCACTAGAACACCTAAATGGCTACTTTTCGGGCGACTTAGTTTAAATTTCTTAATTTTAAAAATTTTACAAATTATGAGGTAAGTTGGTATTAAGAAGTGACTAAATATATTTTGTGAGTTTACAATGTGAATGCTTTTGTTTTCCCACAGTATTGGAGTATAAAAGGCCCCTTAACACTAGTTAGGATTAAATTTTTTTAAAATTTAAGATTAATATTTTTTTTATGGTCAAATGGGTGGTGAGTGTAAGGAAAAACCACCCAGGTGGTATTCTGTAGTTAGTTGATGGGGTGTATCAGGGAGATAAGAGTTTTCTAAGGGTAGTTTTAAAGGTTTGAAAAGGTTTAGTCGAACAGGGGGAATGTCATAGAGATTTTTTGGTCTGGTGTTTTGCCTGGGGGTTTCTGTCACAATATGAAGAAAGCGTTTAGGTCAAGGTTATATTGGAATTTAGGTCTGTAGTGTTGTTTGCCAGTATAAGTGTGGATGTACGAACAGGGAAAAGTTTAGATCTATGAAAGTGGGGGGGGGGGAGTTCCAGGGAGGATTTTAGTTTATTTTACTGCGGCTTTTTTTTGGGTTATTTTTGGTTTGGTGTGTTGTGCAGTGCTGTGTAGCCTTTGTAAGGTGTGGAGGGTCCCCTCTCTCGCTTGAGTATCAGTGCAAACTTCCCAGTTCTCACTGGGACGCTTGTCCTCACATTTAACCCCCCAGGTATCTAAGGAGGGCACCGGCACTCTAAAGGGGGGATCCCTGGCCTCTACATAAAGGGGCACCGGATTACAGAGGGACCCTGGCACCTACAGGAGGGACACCTGGCCCCTGGAAATCATGGCCCGGTGGCCTGGAGCTAAAGCCCCCGTTCACAAAAGGGGGCCCCGGGGTTCGATTCCCGGCGGGTGGAAAATTTGACTTTTTTCCTTCACCTTTGCCCCGTTCCCTAGAGCAAATAGTACCTGGGTGTTAGTCGACGGGTGGGGTCCATCCTGGGGGCAAGATTAAGGACCCCAATGGAAAAAATTTAGACAGTCCATGACGCACTGTCTTTCTTGGGTTATCCTGGGGGGCTAATCCCCCGGGGAAAAAAAACCGAAGGAAATCTTTTCCTTACTTACAGGAGGGAAACACCGGGCACTTACGGGGGACACCTGGCACTTACTGAGGGGCACCTGGCACTTACAGGGGGGGCCCCGGCACTCTACAAGAGGGACACCCTGACACCTAAAGGGGGGCACGGCCCTTAAGAAGGACACCTGGCACTCTACGGAGGGAAACCGGCACTCTCGGGAGGGACACCTGGCACTCACAGGAGGCCCCCTGTCACTCTAAGGGGACCCCTGGCACTACAGGGGGGGCCCCTGGCATCTACAGGGGGACACCGGCACTACAGGGGGTTTCCTGGCACTCTCAGGGGGACACTGGCACTACAGGAGGGGCACCTGGCACTCTACAGGAGGGACACCTGGCACTCTACAGGAGGGACACCTGTTCATCGGCTTACTTTTAGCCAGCTCCATTTTTTTCCGCTTTGCAGATAATACTTTCACGGTCTTTGTTGGGAAGATGGTTACTGAACTCTGGTGGGGGTGGGGCCCTTTTCTGTTGAGCTTGGCAAGGGCGTCCTCTCTTTGGGGTTGGCAAGGACATCCCTTTCTGTTGGGGCTTGGGAAAGGGGATCCCCCTCGTTGGGGGTTTGGGAAGGGCTCCCTTCGTTTGGGCTTGGCAAGGGCGTCCCTCTCTGTTGGGGCTTGGCAAGGACATCCCTTTCTGTTGGGGCTTGGCAAAGGCATCCCTCTCTGTTGGGGTTTGGCAAGGGCGTCCCTCTCTGTTTGGGCTTGGCAAGGGCATCCCTCTCTGTTGGGGCTTGGGAGGGCATCCCCCTTGTTTGGGGGTTGGCAAGGGGTCCCCCTCTTTGGGGCTTGGCAAGGGCGCCATCTTGTTTTGGGGTTGGCAGGGTGTCCCTCCTGTTGGGGGTTGGCAAGGGATCCCTCTCTGTTGGGGCTTGGCAAGGGGGTCCCCCTCGTTGGGGTTTGGCAAGGGCATCCCCCTCTGTTGGGGGTTTGGCAAGGCGTTTTCTCGTTGGGCTTGGGGAAGGGCTCCCTCTCGTTTGGGGGTTGGCAAAGGGTGTCCCTTCTGTGGGCTTTGGGAAGGGGTCTTCTTGTTGGGGCTTGCAAGGGCGTCCCTCTTGTTGGGGGGTTGTCAAGGGCATCCCTCTTTTTGGGGTTGGCATGGCATCCCCTCTGTTGGGGCTTTGGGAAAGCGTCCCTTCGTTGGGGCTTGGCAA
Organism: Cherax quadricarinatus; assembly: GCF_026875155.1. NCBI lineage: Eukaryota > Metazoa > Arthropoda > Malacostraca > Decapoda > Parastacidae > Cherax > Cherax quadricarinatus. The sequence goes on from NC_069492.1 coordinate 18,615,976, forward strand.
GGGCGTCCCCTTGTTGGGGCTTGGAAAGGCCCTCCCTCTCTGTTGGGGCTTGGCAAAGGGGGTCCCTCTTGTTGGGGGGTTTCAAGGGGTCCCTCTCTGTTGGGCTTGTCAAGGGCGTCCCTCTTGTTGGGCTTGGCAAGGGCGCCCTCCTTTTGGGGTTGGAAGGGCGTCCCTCTCGTTGGGGGGTTTTCAAGGGTGTCCCCTTTTTGGGATTGGAAGGGCGTCCCTCTTGTTGGGGCTTGGCAAAGGGGTCCCCTCTGTTGGGCTTGTCAAAGGGCTCCCCCCTCTGTTGGGCTTTCAAGGGCTTCCCCTCCTTTTGGGGGTTGGCAATGGGATCCCTCTCTGTTGGGGGTTGGCAAAGGGTCCTCTTTGTTTGGGGTTGGCAAGGGCCCTCCCCCTCTGTTGGGCTTGTCAAAGGGGGTCCCCCTCTGTTGGGGCTTTGGGAAAGGGGGTCCCCTCTCGTTGGGGCTTTGGGAAGGGCGTCCCTCTCTGTTGGGGCTTGCCAAGGGGATCCCTCTTGTTGGGGGTTTGGGAAGGGCGTCCCCCTCTGTTTGGGGGTTGGGAAGGGGTCCCTCTGTTGGGGTTGGCAAGGGGTGTCCCTTCGTTGGGGCTTTTTAAAGGGGGCCTCCTGTTGGGGCTTTGGCAAGGGCGTCCTCTCTGTTGGGGCTTGGCAAAGGGCGTCCACCCCGGTCTAATTGAAAAATTCAAATCTCTATCTCAAAAGGGAAATTTTGACCCTTTTCTTTCATCGCCCAGCCTTGGGCAACAAATTTTTCCCGGTTACGAGAAAACAGGCTTGATACTCCCGGGTTGGTGTTTTCAGTGGTCCTGTAAACCCAAAAAAAGAAAGAAAGAAAAGAAATTTTCTATGTTAAAAAACTGTAAAATTAGCCCCGGGATGAAAGTTTTATGTTTGTTTTAGTGTTTGTCATTGCTTTTATTTTTGTAATTTTTATCCATATTTTAGCTTTCGTTTTTTTGTAGTGGATCGTTAGCGCACTCAGTCACACTGAGGGCCCGGGGGTCGAATCTCTGGTTGGCTGGGAAAAAATCTTAGGGAGTGTTTCCAAAAACCCTGCTGTCCCTGTTTACCCATCGTTTAAAATGGGTACCTGGGGGTTTTTGTGGATTTTTGGGTCGCATCCTGGGTGTTAGTGGACTGGTGTGGTAATCCTGGGTGTTGGGGGACTGGTGTGGGGGGCATCCTGGGTGTTAGTGGACTGGTGGGGTTGCATCCTGGGTGTTAGTGGACTGGTGTGGGTCAATCCCGGGTGTTAGTGGCTGGTGGGGTTGCTCCCGGGGGTTAGGAACTGGGTGGGGTTTCATCCTGGGTTGTTAGGGATGGTGTGGGTCACACCTGGGTGTTGTGGGCTGGTGTGGGTTTCACCCTGGGTGTTATGGCTGGTTGGGTGGCATCCTGGGTGTTTGTGGACTGGTGTGGGGGCATCCTGGGTGTTAGTGGCTGGTGTGGGGGGTCAAATTGGGTGTTAGTGGACGGGTGGGTTGCATCCTGGGTGTTATGGACTGGTTGGGTTGCTCTGGGTGTTAAATGGATTGGTGTGGGGCACATCCGGGGGTTAGTGGACTGGGGGGGGGTTTCACCTGGGTGTTTAGTGATGGTGTGGGTTGATCTGGGTTTAGTGGACTGGTGTGGGTCACTCCTGGGTGTTTTGTGGAAAGGGTGGGTTGCATCCCGTGTTAGTGGACTGGTGTGGGGTCCCACATCCGGATGTTAGGGACGGTGTGGGGCACATCCCGGATGTTTGTGGACTGGGTGGGTCACTTCCCGGGTGTTAGTGGACTGGGGTTGGGGTTTCATCCTGGTGTTAGGGACTGGGGTGGATCACATCCGGATTTAGGGACGGTTTGGGTCACATCCTGGGTTTAGTGGACTGGTGGGGGTCACATCCCCGGATTTTACTGGACTGGTGTGGGTCCTCCGGGTTTGTGGACTGGGGGTGGGCCATCCCGGGTTGTGGGCTGGGGTGGGTCACATCCGGGGTTAGTGGGGTGGTGTGGGCACTCCGGGGGTTAGGGGAAGGGGTGGGGTTTCATCCTGGACAAAACTGCCCTAATTTGTGGGGGGAAAAGCTCAGATAACAAGCACCTTTAATGTGATGTCAAAGATGTCAGCTGGAATTATCGTAAAAAATAATTTTGGGGGAAGGGGAAAAATTTTTCCAAAATGTTACCCAAAGTTCAATCTTGCTGATTTCTGTCTGATATGCAATAATACCCTCAAAATTTGCTGTTACTGAAAAATTTATACTGTACTTTAGGGTAGGGAAAACAAAAAAAAATGCAGATGTATATATACAGACTTTGCAAACCCTTTGACAAGTGGACCAGGCGTAGTAGCCACAAAATGCGTGCTAAAAAAATAACGGAAAAAATTGGGAGATGGATCTATAATTTCCTCACAAACAGAACAAAAAGAGTAATTTGCAACAGGTGTTGAGGTGGGACAGTGAAAAGCTCTGTTCTACAAGGCACAGTACTCGCTCCCCTCTTTTTTCTCTCTCATATCTGACAGAGACAAGGATGTCGCCCCGCATGTTCTTCTTTGCAGAGCCCCCCGAATCCCGCATGAAAGTGTCTTGTCTTCCATTGCAGACACGCAAGGCTCCGGGGAATCAACCAAATCTTTCAATGGGCTGCAGAAATAAAATGAAGTTTAACGATGAAATTTCAAATTTCTCCGATAGGTAAAACAGGAAATTAAAAAATTCATCAATACAAAAAAAAAGCTGGCCACAAAATAGAGCGAAAAACCAACTCAAAGATCTGGGAGTGATCATGTCAGAGGATCCACCTTCAAGGACCATAAAGTGTATCAATCGCATCTGCTAGAAAAATGACAAAATGGAAAAAAGAACCTTTAAAACAGGGTGCCGCCCGTGATGACACCTTCAGGTCATTGTTCTATTAGGTGGAAAATTTCTGCACATAAAAGCACCCCTTTAAGGCAGGGGAAATTGCTGACCTAGAAAAAGTACAGAGAACCTTCACGGGGGCACATAAAGGAGAAAAAAACACTCAATTACTGGGGCTTTTAAGTTTTGAAAACCGTATTCCCTGGAAAGCAGGCAGGGGAGTACATGATTTTAACCCGGGAAAATCCTGGGGCAAATACCAAAATTTTCCACAAAAATCATCACAACGAAGCAAAAGATCGGAGATGATGCAACACCCCCCCAATGAAAAGCGGGGGGTCAATAGCACGTTAAGAGACAATACAAAAAGTGTCAGGGGGCCCCAGACTGTTAAAATGCCCCCCACAACTAAGGGGGATTACCAATAGCCCCTGGCTGTCGTCAAACGGCACTGGACAAACCTTAAGTCGGTATGACCCCGGGGCTGTGGCTCGTCTTGGTTTGCATGCGCCCGCAGTAACGCGGTTTGATCAGGGTCTTTCCACCAGGAGGCCCAGTCACAGACTGGCCCGGGGGGGGTTTTCCCCCGGGAAATCTCTCCCGGTAAACTCTAGGTAATATTGTTTACCATCAGAATAAATGAATTGATACTTGACACCCATAAATGATAATATTTATACATTATTTGCTAGAAGGGTTTAGTATAGGTAATACATATTTTAAGAAAAGAGGATAAATAAGTATACACGAAAATGATGTTAGGGGGAAATGACAGTAGTTTTTTGGATTATGTATTGGTAGATTAAAAGACTGTTGAGTAGACTTCAGGATGTACATGTTTATAAGGGGCCACAGATATTCAATCACTTTCTAGTTGTAGCTACCTGAGAGTAAAAGGGATGGGATACAAGGAGAATAGAAGCATCAGGAAGGAGAGGTAAAGGTTTTAAACTAAAAGAGGAGGCAGTTAGGGTAAGATATAAACAGCTATTGGAGGATAGATGGGCTAATGAGAGCATAGGCAATGGGGTCGAGAGGTATGGGGTAGTTTTAAAAATGTAGTGTTAGGGGTGTTCAGCAGAAGTTTGTGGTTACAGGAAAGTGGGTGCAGGAGGGAAGAGGAGCGATTGGTGGAATGATGAGTAAAGAGAGTATAAGGGAGAAAAAGTTAGCATATGAGAAGTTTTTACAAAGTAGAAGTGATGCAGGAGGGAAGAGTATATGGAGAAAAAGAGAGAAGTTAAGAGAGTGGTGAAGCAATGTAAAAAGAGAGCAAATGAGAAGTGGGTGAGATGTTATCAACAATTTTGTTGAAAATAAGAAAAAGTTTTGGAGTGAGATTAACAAGTTAAGAAAGCCTAGAAAAACAAATGGATTTGTCAGTTAAAAATAGGAGAGGAGAGTTATTAAATGGAGAGTTAGAGGTTTTGGGGAAGAGGGAAAGGGAAAATATTTGGGAATTGTTAATGTTGATGAAGATAGGGAAGCGGGTGATTTCGTGTATAGGGCAAGGAGGAATAAAAATCTTGTAGAGTGAGGAAGAGCCAGTTGTGGTGTGGGGAAGTTCGTGAGGGAAAGTAGGTAAAATGAAAGGGGGTAGGCAGCCGGGATTGATGGATAAAGTTTAGAAATGTTTAAAAGCAGGTGGGGATTATAGTTTTGGAGTGGTTGGTGCAATTATTTAAAAAATTGTATGGAAGAGGGTAAGGTACCTGGGGATTGGCAGAGGCATGCATAGTTCCTTTGATAAAAGGCAAAGGGATAAAAGAGAGTGCAAAAATTATAGGGGGATAAGTCTGTTGAGTGTACCTGGTAAAGTGTATGGTAGAGTTATAATTGAAAGAATTAAGAGTAAGACGGAGAAAGGATAGCAGATGAACAAGGAGGCTTTAGGAAAGGTAGGGGGTGTGTGGACCAGGTGTTTACAGTAAAACAATTATAAGTAAACAGTATTTAGATAAGGCTAAAGAGGTCTTTGTGGCATTTAGGGTTTTGGAAAAGGCGTATGACAGGGTGGGAAGGGGGGCAATGGGGCAGATGTTGCAAGTGTATGGGGGTAGGAGGTAGGTTACTGAAAGCAGTGAAAGAGTTTTTATGAGGATAGTGAGGCTCAAGTTAGAGTATGTAGGAAGAGGGAAATTTTTTTCCCAGTAAAAGTAGGCCTTAGACAGGATGTGTGATGTCACCGTGGTTGTTTAATATATTTATAGATTTGGGGTTGTAAGAGAGGTAAATGCGAGGTCTTGGCAAGAGGCGTGGAGTTAAAAGGGTAAAGAATCACACACAAAGTGGGAGTTGGGCCAGCTGCTCTTTGCTGATGACACTGTGCTCTTGGGAGATTCTGAAGAGAAGTTGCAGAGAAATTTGGGGGATGAATGTGGTAGGGTGTGCAAAGAAGAAAATTAAAGGTGAATACAGGAAAGAGTAAGGTTATGAGGATAACAAAAAAGATAGGTGATGAAAGATTGAAAATCAGATTGGAGGGAGAGAGTATGGAGGAGGGGAACGTATTCAGATATTTGGGAGTGGACGTGTCAGCGGATGGGTCTATGAAAGATGAGGTGAATCATAGAATTGATGGAGGGAAAAAGAGTGAGTGGTTTCACTTAGGAGTCTGTGGAGACAAAGAACTTTGTCCTTGGAGGCAAAGAGGGGAATGTATGAGAGTATAGTTTTACCAACGCTCTTATAGGGTGTGAAGCGTGGGTTGATGAATGTTGCAGCGAGGAGAAGGCTGGAGGCAAGTGGAGATGTCATGTCTGAGGGCAATGTGTGGTGTGAAAAATAATGCAGAGAATTCGTAGTTTGGAAGTTAGGAGGAGGTGCGGGAATTACCAAAACTGTTGTCCAGAGGCTGAGGAAAAGGGGTTGTTGAGGTGGTTCGGACATGTAGAGAGAATGGAGCGAAAAAGAATGACTTCAAGAGTGTAACAGTCTGTAGTGGAAAGGAAGGCGGGGAGGGGTTCGGCCTAGGAAGGGTTGGAGGGAGGGGGAAAGGAGGTTTTGTGTGCGAGGGCTTGGACTTCAGCAGGCAAAGCGTGAGCGTGTTTTGATAGGAGTGAATGGAGACAAATTTGGGTTTTTTAAAACTTGACGTGCGTTGGGGGGTGAGCAAAAATAACATTTATGAAGGGATTTAGGGGAAAACCCAGGGGATTGGGCCTGGGGATGGGAAGTACAGTGCCCCCACTCGAAGGGGGGGGTGTTAAAGTTGCAGTTTAAAAAAATGTGTGTAAAGCCCCCTCGGGAAGACAGGGGGATGGAGTGAAAGAGGGAAAGTTTTTTTTTTTTCGGGGAAAAATGCCCTTGGGGGGAATCGGGCCCGGGGTGATAATAAATAAAAAATTTGGTTCTTTTTTAATGTACTCATCACTTATTACCCCTTATTTGCCTTATTTTCTCTCCACTATTTAAAAAAAAAAAAACAAATTTTAAGTACAGTAAAATAATAAACTTGGCTTCCAAAGGGGTCTATAAGGGCCAGTATGTAGGGGGTGATGATGTTGTTGGGGGTTTTTCCCTCAAGGGAAAGGGCCTTGATACCAGTCACATGCTCATTATCTAAGGAATTGGACCCCTTTCGCTTTCCTTTGGGTTGAACCAGAAGCCTCCCATTTTTCAAAAAACCAGTGTAGTTTTTTGGGGCTTAGTGTTTTCCCCCATGAATGTAATAAAATAATAAAAATTTAAAAATTGTGCCCTTTATTTCAAAATTTATTGTCTTTTTTATATTTTTAGGGTTATGGCATTTGTACTTTTATTTTTTTATTTTTTTTTTTAATTTTTGGACATGAAAACATGGGAAAAAAATTTAAAAAAAAAGAAATAAAAAGGGGTTTAAATTGAAAACTTCCCAAGGACCCCTTGTATGCAACATTATGGGAGGTTTAAAAATTTAATTTAAGTTTAAAACTAAAAAATTTGATATATTCAGGGGTTAAAAATTTATAGTAAAAAAAATAACAATTAAGCACAAATGATTTTTTTAAAAGGGACAGGTCAAAATTTTTCATTTACTGATTTTGTGGCTTTCAATAAAAAGGGAGTATTCTTTTTCATAAGGGAATTTAAAAAAAACAAAGTTTGATAGGGTCAAATTTTTATACATTTATGAAAATAGTTATTCAGTGAGTATTTTTTTAGTTGGGGAAATGGGGTAAGTGTTTTTTAAAAAAGGCCCGGGGAATTTTTATAAACGACAGTGTTTTTTTTTTATTAAAGGGTAAAAATTTCCCAGTTTTTTTTGGGGCCTTTTATGTGCTTTGGGTTTTTTTGGGATAGCTTTAGATGGACATGAGGAACATCAAAGAGTGATCTGTCCTTGTTTTAAAGAAAGAAAAAAATAAGATTTCGTTCAGAATTTTTTAAACCCCGGGGGGTTAGCCACCCGGATAACCCAAAAAAGTCAGTTTCGTCCCCGAGGACCCGTCTAACTTATTTCCATTGGGGGCCCCCAAATCTTGTCCCCCAGGATGAGCCCACACCCAAATCCCATAAAAACCCAGGTTTCCAAAATTGGGTTTCTGGGGGAACAGGGAAAAAGGTGAAAAAAACGTTACCCAAATGTTTCCCCCCGCCCGGAATTTGAACCCGGGGGCCCCCTTTTGGTGAAGCGGGGCTTTAAAGGGCCCCCAGGGGCCCCCGAGCCCCCCTTTTATGGGCTTTTTTTGTTGAGGTTTGGGAAGGAGGAGTTTGAGGGGGGGTTTTTTATCAGAGTTAAGTGTTTTTATGAAAGTTTGGAGGTGCGTAATAAGTATGGATGGTTTTGTATGGTGGTAGGTTTAAAGTTTTTAATATTGGTGGAGGTGCGCCCCGTAGTGGGGAAAATTTTTCATTTCTGCTGACCCTTTTTTGGGGAATTTTTGGGGCTGGATGATTTATTGTTGTTGGACCCCGCCAAATTCCATTGGTGAAATAAGGGGGAAAAAAAAGTGAGTGTTTTTGGGGCCCCCGGGGAGCTTTACTGTGAACCCCAGTACCGAAACTTTGGTCTTGGAAAATTTTTTTGGGAAAATTTGTTTAACATGTTGTTTGGGAAAATTTTAGTCTATTATCAAGGTGGAATCCTAAAAATTTTCCCCCCTGTGAAACTTTGTGTAGGTGGGTCCATTTATCATTTGTTAAGAAGGACATCTGTAGTCTGTTTCCAAACTGAAAGAAATAACAATTTGGGAGTAAGTTTGTTTTTTCATTTAGGTAAAAAATTTTCTGGGAAAAAAGTATTTGCAGATTGGCCCAGCTGACTGGGCTCGGGGAGAGAAGACGACTGTAGTGCCATCTGCAAATATTGTGGGTTTGAGTAGTTGCGATACATTTGGTAGGTCGTTTATGTAAACAAGAAAGAGAAGAGGGCCAAGGACCTCTTTCTCAGTTTGCAGTTATTGCTTCTTGTTCTCTCTCTTACTGTCATTAAGAATTTTCTTTATCTATTCTTCGAGGTCTTTTTAATACAGTGCTAAATAGTCCCATGATTAAAGGGCTTTGGTATATCTTTCATTCTCACAAGTGGGGTGACTGAAAAAAAAAATGAAAGAAAAGTTTCTTTATACAGTTAGTAATTTTATTCTTTTTATTCTCCTCATACAACACACATGGCTTATGAAGGAAGAATTCTCCTCTTTCCCATTTAGGCTACTTTACAGTTATCTTGGCTGATATAATCTGGGTGGTAGGGAGCACTGTTTAGGAAGAGGAAGGCTTTAAATAGTAATTAATTGTACTTCAGTTCAAGATCTTTATCTCCCACAGGCATTTTCTGTTTTCTAATTATTTTACAATAAGGCGAAGAAAAGAAATAACACAATTACTGTATATTACACCACAAAATGCTACCCCCATAAGCCATGCAGGTCATAAGAGGCAACTAAAATGCCAGAACAAGGGGCTACAACTCCATAATTTTTTGGCTGAATTACTAAACTTTTTTTTTTTTGGTTCACAAATTTTTTTTAAAAATTCTTGCAGACAAAATGCTGTTTCTTTGGAGGAGGAGAGTTCAGTAGTTACTGCAACGACTATATAACCTACCAGAGGAGAGTTCAGTAGTTACTGCAACGACTATATAACCTACCAGAGGAGAGTTCAGTAGTTACTGCAACGACTATATAACCTACCAGAGGAGAGTTCAAGTTAGTTACTGCAACGACTATATAACCTACCAAGGAGAGTTCAGTAGTTACTGCAACGACTATATAACCTACCAGAGGAGAGTTCAGTAGTTACTGCAACGACTATATAACCTACCAGAGGAAGTTCAGTAGTTACTGCAACGACTATATAACCTACCAGAGGAGAGTTCAGTAGTTACTGCAACGACTATATAACCTACCAGAGGAGAGTTCAGTAGTTACTGCAACGACTATATAACCTACCAGAGGAGAGTTCAGTAGTTACTGCAACGACTATATAACCTACCAGAGGAGAGTTCAGTAGTTACTACAACGACTATATAACCTACCAGAGGAGAGTTCAGTAGTTACTGCAACGACTATATAACCTACCAGGAGAGTTCAGTAGTTACTGCAACGACTATATAACCTACCAGAGGAGAGTTCAGTAGTTACTGCAACGACTATATAACCTACCAGAGGAGAGTTCAGTAGTTACTGCAATGACTATATAACCTAAAAGCAAAAGTACAAGGGAAATCAGTATAATTATATTAGTAAAGATGTATTTTTCATTTACTATTTATATTAGGGACCTACATGTGGAAAGGCTCCAGAGCCCAGTCTAGATGCATAAATAACTAATAGGGAAACTCATTATTATCCTCATGTAACAAATCAGATCATTTTTATGCCTTCCCAAGGCATACATCTCACTTCATATATGAAGTGCCTTCCAAATGCATACATCTAACTTCCCAAGGGGAGGTGAGATGAGATCTCATCTCAGTTTCCAAGGGGAGTGAGATGAGATGTGAAGTTGTATAGTTCCAGACATGGGAGCAAGTGGTTTTCAGTTGCTCATAAGTTGGAATAATGACTGTTTGGCCTTACATTAAAAAAATACTGTAAAAAAAAACTATGAAAAATACAGTGGACCCTCGACCAGCGATATTAATCCGTTCCTGAGAGCTCATCGTTAGTTAGAATTATCGTTAGTCAAGTTAATTTTCCCCATAAGAAATAATGGAAATCAAATTAATCCGTGCAAGACACCCAAAAGTATTGAAAAAAAAAAATTTTTACCACATGAAATATTAATTTTAATACACACAAACTGAAGATTACATGCACAGTTACATGACACTTACCTTTATTGAAGATCTGGTGATGATTGATGGGATGGGAGGAGGGGAGAGGTGTTAGTGTTTAGAAGGGGAATCCCCTTCCATTAGCACTTGAGGCAGCAAGTCTTTTTCTGGGGTTACTTCCCTTGTTCTTTTAATGCCACTAGGACCAGCTTCAGAGTCACTGGACTTCTGTCGCACAACATATCTGTCCATAGAGGCCTGTACCTCTTGTTCCTTTATGACTTTCCTAAAGCGGTTCACAACAGTGTCAGTGTAATAATCACCAGCACGGCTTGCAGTAGCTGTGTGAGGGTGATTTTCATCAAAAAAGGTTTGCACTTCAAGCCACTTTGCACACATTTCCTTTATCTTAGAAGTAGGCAACTTCTTCAATTTCTCTCTCCCCTCCTCCAAAGCAGTTTCCTCAGGTGTGCCCTCTTGCTGTTGAAGATGATCTAGCAGCTCATCAGTGGTTAGTTCTTCACTGTCCTCCACCACGAACTCTTCCACATCCTCCCCACTAACCTCCAACCCCAAGGACTTCCCCAATGCCACAATGGATTCCTCAACTGGCATAGGATTCTCAGGGTTAGCCTCAAACCCTTCAAAATCCCTTTTGTCTACACATTCTGGCCACAGTTTTTTCCAAGCAGAGTTCAATGTCCTCTTAGTCACTTCCTCCCAAGCCTTACCTAAAATGTTTGCACAATTGAGGATGGTAAAATGATCTTTCCAAAACTCTCTTAGAGTCAGTTGAGTTTCTGAGGTCACTACAAAGCACCTTTCAAACATAGCTTTTGTGTACAGTTTCTTGAAGTTGGAAATAACCTGCTGGTCCATGGGCTGCAGGAGAGGAGTGGTATTAGGAGGCAAAAACTTCATCTTAATGAAGCTCATGTCCCTAGAAAGTCGCTCTGCCAAGTCTGAAGGATGACCAGGAGCATTGTCTAATACCAGGAGGCACTTAAGGTCTAATTTCTTTTCAATTAGGTAATTTTTCACATTGGGGGCAAATGCATGATGTAACCAGTCATAGAAAAAGTCCGTAGTGACCCATGCCTTACTGTTTGCCCTCCACGGCACACACAAATTAGCCTTGAGGACATTGTTTTTCCTGAACACTCTGGGAGTTTCAGAGTGATACACCAATAAAGGCTTCACTTTGCAATCGCCACTAGCATTGGCACACATCAACAGAGTAAGCCTGTCTTTCATAGGCTTATGTCCTGGGAGTGCCTTTTCCTCCTGAGTAATGTACATCCTGCTTGGCATTTTCTCCCAAAACAGGCCTGTTTCGTCACAATTAAACACTTGTTCAGGTTTCAGTCCTTCACTGTCTATGTACTCCTTGAAGTCCTGCACATATTTTTCAGCCAATTTGTGGTCCGAACTGGCAGCCTCACCATGCCTTATCACACTATGAATGCCACTACGCTTCTTAAATCTCTCAAACCAACCTTTGCTGGCCTTAAATTCACTCACATCACTAGTTGCTGGCATTTTTCTAATTAAATCGTCATGCAACTTCCTAGCCTTTTCACATATGATCGCTTGAGAGATGCTGTCTCCTGCTATCTGTTTCTCTTTTATCCACACCAATAAAAGTCTCTCAACATCTTCTATCACTTGCGATCTCAGTTTTGAAAACATAGTTGTACCTTTGGCAAGAACAGCTTCCTTGATTGCCGTTTTCTTGCCCACAATAGTAGCGATGGTTGATTGGGGTTTATTATACAACCTGACCAGCTCAGAGATACGCACTCCACTTTCATATTTATCAATGATCTCTTTCTTCATCTCCATAGTAATTCTCACCCTTTTTGCTGTAGGGTTGGCACTAGAAGCTTTCTTGGGGCCCATGGTGACTTATTTTGCAGGTGCAATCACTAAAAAGGCTGTGATAATATGAAATGTTCCAGTTGTATGTTTGGAAGCGACCGCGGTGGCTGGCTGGCTTGTAAACACTTTCACCAAAGGGACAAGTGAGGCGCACTCAGGCCAAAGTGGACGTGTATGGTACGGAACGAATAGCGCTGGTCGGGTTTTTAAGCTCTAGTCGAGGCAAAATTTTTGCGTTAAAATATATCGCTAGTCAGATTTATCGTTAATCGATGCCATCGTTGGTCGAGGGTCCACTGTACAGCAAAACTCATAAGAGTTAAGTCTTAGAATTGACCAATCTGTACCATACTTGAAACGCATCCAAATCCCTCCAGTGTTCCTGTGTTTGATCTGGTTAATGTAGCTGCAAAATATATTATGGTAAATGAAACAGTGTTGTATTTTTATATAGTGGTTAGGTATGGGTATTTGAATATTGAAAGCATATTTTTCTTTGTTCTCTCTTTCCATGGGGGTGACTTAATGGTAGAGAAGGACTTGATCCAAGGAATTTAATGCACATACTGGTACTGTATTTTCTGGTGTAAACCTGATTACCTCTCATTCTCCATGCAATGTATGACACTTATGGGTTCAGACTAACAGCTTTTCAGTACAGTGAACCCTTGAATTAATTGTCTAATAGGGATGGGAGGGGTGTACGTTATTGCTAGTTGTTCATAGATTCCAAGTTATGAAATTTATTTTTCATGATTTTAAGATAAATAAATAATAAATAATAATAAATAATAATAAATAATAAATAATAATAAATAATAAATAATAAATTTAAGATAAATGGACAAAGTTTGGAATCCCTGGACTTGGTCCATTGATTCAGAATACTGCTGCAGAATAATACTACAATGCACCACTGGCTCCCTGATTTTTTTTTATACTGTGCACACTGACCATGAAGACCCATTCTCTCACATGTGGGCCTACCAGCTTTTTCCTGCTTGATTTGAAGCCACTAAAATTTTGGCGTATTAGTACGTCAAACACATTGGCTCGTAAAACGTATATAGTATTCGACCGAAACAGTCAAAGGGTTAATCATGAATCCCCAGCACACTCATGTTTTAAAATGCTGTATAAATTTTGTTGGTTTATAAACCTTTTGGTTGTTTTAGAACAGTGTACTATACATTATTTGTCACGTGTACCTTAGTAATCTAATAACACATACATATACAGTTGTACTTGGAACTATTCAGTACAAAATCTATAATTTGTCTCACTGGTAAAGAGTAATTTAATTTATTTTAAGGTTGAATTCAGCATATTGCTCATTGAAATTTAGACTGAACATGAAATAAGTAGTTTTACTTGTATTAAAATTGAACTTTTACTGAACATGGGCAAGTTTTACTTTTCTTATGACAATATTTAGTGTTAACTGAAAGGAAGAAAGTGTAGAAGAAAGTAAGAAAGATAGAAAAGTGAATATCTTTTTCTTTTTTCAACAAACTGCTGTATCCCACCACAGCAGGGTAGCCCATAAATAAAAAAGTTTCTCTTTTTAACTTTAGTAATGTATACAGAAGAGGTTATTAGCCCCTCGCTCCTGGCATTTTAGTCGTCTCTTATGACGTGCATGGCTTACGGAGGAAGAATTCTGTTCCACTTCCCCATGGAGATAAATAAATATATAGTTGTTTGCAATGTGTGTTACTGGGTGTGTATTTGGAAAAAATCAAATTTTCAAAAAAGTAAATATAACCCCATAGCCTGGGTAGCAAAGCTCTCGCGTCACACACACAGGGCCCGGGTTTGATTCCTGGCGGGGTAGAAACATTTCGATGCATTTCCTTACACCTGTTGTCGTGTTCACCTAGCAGCAATTAGGTACCTGGGTGTTAGTCGACTGGTGTGGGTGGCATCCTGGGGGACAAAATTGAGTACCCCAATGGAAATAAGTTAGGCAGTCCTCGATGACGCACTGACTTTTGTGGGTTATCCTGGGTGGCTAACCCTCTGGGGTTAAAAATCCAAATGAAATCTTTTCTTAAGTCAGACAAAGTGACTTATTTCCATTTGCAAAATGGGTGTCCATACATGTAAAACTGTCACCTTGTATTAGATTATCATGATGAAAGATGTGACTTTGTGAGGAAATGTGATGGAAGTTTGGTTAAAGACAAGCAATGGTGAAACTTTGTTTCATCTCTAAATTATAAAAGTGATGTATCTATCTTTTCTTGTATAATTCAGCAAAATAGAATGCCCCATATTTGAGCAACACAGGAAAAATGTATGTAGGTACCGAGCACAGGCTCTCCATTAATGCTAGGTAACATAAATTGCTAAGCGGCCTTCTTTCCCATATTTATCTTTTAGTATGAAATGAAGCAACTCTGCTAAATTGAATTCATCTTCATGTTTATATTTAATATTAGAGCAAAGGGTTGAAGCCCCAGTATTTAAGACATGAGAAGATAAAAGGAGTAAGAAAAGACTGACAGGTCATTAAAATAATTGCAATGAGACTTCTCCTCAAAGAATATGATGACAATTAAAATCACCAAACAACTTAACTGGTGTGGATAAAAATGAAGCCAAAATCCACAGCATGTTGAAATATGATGGAAATGAAGGAGAGAGGCATAAGTAATTATGGAATGTAATCTACAGTGTAGTGTAGTATAGTTTGAATATTAAATCTAGTTCACAGAATTGTGAAGTATTATTGGAGAAGTGAAGGCCAGAAACACAAGTTGAATACTGAACAAATGCAAATGAAGATGTTGAAATAATATTGTCATCATTTCTTGGAAGGATATTAGGTACTCACAAAGGATTGTGAGGTGAAAGTTGCAAAATAAGCTGTTATGCCTTCAGTTATCTTTCATCTTCAAGGAAGAGGAAAGTGGTACATATTTAGCTCTCAGATGAGCTTATAATAAACAAGAAACCAAGTGGGTTTATTTTCTCTAAAACCTGTTTGATCCTTGTCAATAAAGTTTCCAAAGACAATAAAAATTAGCAATTGATTAAAGTGAATCTCCTGTCTTGAAGATCATTATGCATGATCATTATGCACATTGTGGCTGTGCTTAGTGTCAACAGCTACAGCTACACTGGCATGGGAATGTAAGCCAGTGCAGCCCTTGGTGGCTATGAAGGCTTCACTCCCCCAACAAGTAAACATGGCTGCTCATGAAAGGAACTTAGTACAGTGGACCCCCGGTTAACGATATTTTTTCACTCCATAAGTATGTTCAGGTGCCAGTACTGACCGAATTTATTCCCATAAGGAATATTGTGAAGTAGATTAGTCCATTTCAAACCCCCAAACATACACGTACAAATGCACTTACATAAATACACTTACATAATTGGTCGCATTCGGAGGTAATCGTTATGCGGGGGTCCACTGTATACATATAGTATGTCTAAAAGTATGATGATCTTGACATGCAACAGTGATTTTGAAACTGTACTGTACATTTTTTCCTTGCAATTTATATATAAATTTTACCGTGTTTTGCCTTTCTTCCTCCTTTATACGTAACATCAGCAGTCATCATATGCCCATGTTTGACCTCCCCACCATCTTGTCATTTCAGCATTTCAGTAAGAATATAAATATGAAAAAGAGTATGGACTTACTGTAGCATGTAATTTTATGTGTTGTGTGTACAGTATAGTATTGGTAAAATGAGTTTGTACATCTGTTTTCAGATCCTTGTTGGGGGAGTAATAACGTTAACTGGCTCAGTCGTTTCTATAGTTTACATCATTGGTCTACCCTACTGTTGGCAGAAATCACCGATACTCACCTGTTTTCTAACTGTACTAGGACGCTGGTTGTTAATAAATGTCATCTTGCACTTCACAATGGCAGCAATTACTGACCCAGGTACACCTCCAAAGGTGAGTTAATTTATGCTTAATTCATAGTGCCACATAAAATTCAGTGCCACATAAAATTCATAGTGCCACATAAAATTCATAGTGCCACATAAAATTCATAGTGCCACATAAAATTCATAGTGCCACATAAAATTCATAGTGCCACATAAAATTCAACATGTACTGTAATCCATCTTAATGAATAATTTTAAGACAAATTTTCTACGATTAATTAATTTTGCTGAAAGAAATGTCATCATAAGTAATTACTGCACAAATGTTGAACTGTGATGGGTTCTAAGTAGATATACTTATAACTTATGTTATAAGTATATTTATAACTTATGTTATAAGTATATAACTTATGTTATAAGTATATTTATAACTTATGTTATAAGTATATTTATAACTTATGTTATAAGTATATTTATAACTTATAACATAAGTTATAAATATACTTATAACATAAGTATATTTATAACTTATGTTATAAGTATATTTACTTAGAGCCCATTAGAGTTCAATATACATTTGTACAGTATTTACCTATGATAACATTTGTACAGTATTTACCTATGATAACATTTGTACAGTATTTACCTATGATAACATTTGTACAGATATTACCTATGATAACATTTGTGCAGTATTTACCTATGATAACATTTGTACAGTATTTACCTATGATAACATTTGTACAGTATTTACCTATGATAACATTTGTGCAGTATTTACCTATGATAACATTTGTGCAGTATTTACCTATGATAACATATCTTTTAGCAAAATTAACTAATCCTAGAAAATTTACTTTAAAAATACTCATTAACATAGATATAGAATACATATAAAATTCCAGGAACAGCTGTTAAAAATTGACCACTGTCTGGAAAATCTTCCAGCTCCTGCACCCAACATCTTGCTCCTGGGGGATTTCAACTTAAGGCACCTAAAATGGAGGAATATAGCAAATAATATTGTTGCAGTAATAACACCAGGAGGCAGCTCTGATGAAAACTCACACTCACACGAGCTTTTAAATCTCTGCACAAAATTCAATTTAAACCAGCAAATAATAGAGCCTACTAGACTGGAGAATACACTAGACCTCATCTTCACTAACAATGATGATGTGATAAGAAATGTCACCATATCAAAAACAATATACTCAGATCACAACATAATTGAGGTTCAGACATGTATGCGTGGAGCCCCAGACCGACATAATGA
The DNA here is from genome assembly GCF_026875155.1 of Cherax quadricarinatus. Taxonomy (NCBI): domain Eukaryota; kingdom Metazoa; phylum Arthropoda; class Malacostraca; order Decapoda; family Parastacidae; genus Cherax; species Cherax quadricarinatus. The sequence goes on from NC_069492.1 coordinate 18,633,052, forward strand.
GACTAGTCACGAGGGAGCATTCACCAAATTCAACTTCAATAACAAAAACATAAAGTGGGACCAAGTAAACCAAGTCCTAACCGATATAAACTGGGAAGATATACTCTTGGTAAACTACCCCAAGACACTACTAAAGTCACCTTCAGACTTCACAATGAGGCAGCCATTAATAACTTCACAACAGCAGTAGCAAACATTGATTGGCACACTGAGCTAGAAATCTATACAGATATTGACGAATGTATTAATAATTTTCTAAAAAAGACCCAATACCTCTATAACAAGCACTGCCCTAAAAAAACTAAACAGATGACAGCAAAGAGACTGAACAGTCCCTGGCTAACACCCAGCATTCTCAAATCCATAAATACAAAACACCAATATGAAAAACAGTACAGAATGGGTCACATAACCAGAGACCAAACAAAACGTTACTCGTCAATCCTAACCAGCCTGATAAGAAGGGCAAAAAAATTGTATTATGAGAACAGATTATCCAACTTACGAGGTGATATAAAAAAGACCTGGAAAACCCTATCAGAAATTCTGGGAACAAAAAAGATATCACGAAATAGCGAAATAAAATTAGCAAAATCAGATGAACCCCAACTCCCACCAACAGAAACAGCAAACAGACTCAATGATTTCTTCTCCACTATAGGACAAAACCTTGCCAATAAAATCCCAAGCTCAGATACCCCACCAAATGACTACCTCACCGGCAACTACCCGAACACACTGTTCCTAGCTCCGACTAACCCATACGAAGTCTCCCTTATTATCAATGCACTAAAAAACAAGGCAGGAGATTTAAGTACCTTACCACCCTTTATATACAAAAAAGTGTCACAAGTGCTATCTCCAATCATTGCAACACTCTTTAACAAATCCATTGAATCCTCCACCTTCCCTACAGTACTCAAAATAGCAAGGGTCACCCCGATCCACAAAGGAGAGACCAAACAGAGTTGAATAACTATAGGCCAATATCCAACTTACACCCTCTCTCAAAAATCTTCGAAAAATTAATTCATAAACGAATCTACTCCTACCTTATCTCCCAAAACATACTCAACCCCTGCCAATTTGGATTCAGGCCTAATAAAAATACTAATGATGCTATTATACACATGCTAGAACATATATACACTGCAATAGAGAAAAAAGAAGTCCCACTGGGGATCTTCATTGACTTACGTAAAGCTTTTGATACAGTTGACCATGACTTGCTCCACGTAAAATTGTCACACTATGGTATAAGAGGGCACTCCCTCAACTACCTCAAGTCATACCTCAGCAACAGAAGCCAATATTGTACGCAAATGGGGCAAACTCTTCTGCGCAACCAATTACAGTTGGTGTCCCACAGGGAAGTGTCCTTGGCCCTCTTCTCTTTCTCCTATACATAAATGACCTTCCAAATGCTTCGCAATTACTCAAACCCACACTATTTGCAGATGACACTACATACGTCTTCTCTCACCCGAGCCCAGTCACACTAGCCAATACTGTAAATACCGAATTACAGAAAATATCTACCTGGATGAGGACTAACAAACTTACACTAAACATTGACAAAACCTACTTCATTCAGTTTGGTAACAGAGCTACAGATGTCCCTCTTAACATAATGATAAACGGATCACCTATCACAAAGCTAACAGAGGGAAAATTCTTAGGAATCCACCTTGATAATAGACTCAAATTTCATACACATATACAACAAATTTCTAAGAAAATTTCCAAGACTGTAGGCATACTATCGAAGATACGGTACTATGTTCCACAGTCAGCCCTCCTGGCCCTATATCACTCTCTTATTTACCCCTATCTCACCTATAGAATTTGTGCATGGGGCTCAACAACAATTAACCATCTCAGACCACTAATTACCCAACAAAAGGCTGCAGTTAGAATGATAACAAATTCTCACTACAGGCAGCACACTCCACCAATATTCAATACACTAAACCTACTCACCATACAAAACATCCATACTTATTACTGCACCTATTACATACATAGAACACTTTTTTTTTTTTTTTTTTTCAACAAGTCGGCCGTCTCCCACCGAGGCAGGGTGACCCAAAAAAAGAAAGAAAATCCCCAAAAAGAAAAATACTTTCATCATCATTCAACACTTTCACCACACTCGCACATTATCACTGTTTTTGCAGAGGTGCTCAGAAATACAACAGTCTAGAAGCATACACATATAAAGATACACAACATATCCCTCCAAACTGCCAATATCCCAAACCCCTCCTTTAAAGTGCAGGCATTGTACTTCCCATTTCCAGGACTCAAGTCCGACTATATGAAAACAACCGGTTTCCCTGAATCCCTTCACTAAATATTACCTGCTCACACTCCAACAGATCGTCAGGTCCCAAGTACCATTCGTCTCCATTCACTCCTATCTAACACGCTCACGCACGCTTGCTGGAAGTCCAAGCCCCTTGCCACAAAACCTCCTTTTACCCCCTCTCTCCAACCCTTTCGAGGACGACCCCTACCCCGCCTTCCTTCCCCTATAGATTTATATGCTTTCCATGTCATTCTACTTTGATCCATTCTCTCTAAATGACCAAACCACCTCAACAACCCCTCTTCTGCCCTCTGACTAATACTTTTATTAACTCCACACCTTCTCCTAATTTCCACACTCCGAATTTTCTGCATAATATTTACACCACACATTGCCCTTAAACAGGACATCTCCACTGCCTCCAACCATCTCCTCGCTACTGCATTTACCACCCAAGCTTCACACCCATATAAGAGTGTTGGCACTACTATACTTTCATACATTCCCTTCTTTGCCTCCATAGATAACGTTTTTTGACTCCACATATACCTCAACGCACCACTCACCTTTTTTCCCTCATCAATTCTATGATTAACCTCATCCTTCATAAATCCATCCGCCGACACGTCAACTCCCAAGTATCTGAAAACATTCACTTCTTCCATACTCCTCCCCAATTTGATATCCAATTTTTCTTTATCTAAATCATTTGACACCCTCATCACCTTACTCTTTTCTATGTTCACTTTCAACTTTCTACCTTTACACACATTCCCAAACTCATCCACTAACCTTTGCAATTTTTCTTTAGAATCTCCCATAAGCACAGTATCATCAGCAAAAAGTAACTGTGTCAATTCCCATTTTGAATTTGATTCCCCAAAATTTAATCCCACCCCTCTCCCGAACACCCTAGCATTTACTTCCTTTACAACCCCATCTATAAATATATTAAACAACCATGGTGACATTACACATCCCTGTCTAAGACCTACTTTTACCGGGAAGTAGTCTCCCTCTCTTCTACACACCCTAACCTGAGCCTCACTATCCTCATAAAAACTCTTTACAGCATTTAATAACTTACCACCTATTCCATATACTTGCAACATCTGCCACATTGCTCCTCTATCCACTCTATCATATGCCTTTTCTAAATCCATAAATGCAATAAAAACTTCCCTACCTTTATCTAAATACTGTTCACATATATGCTTCAATGTAAACACTTGATCTACACATCCCCTACCCACTCTGAAACCTCCTTGCTCATCCGCAATCCTACATTCTGTCTTACCTCTAATTCTTTCAATTATAACCCTACCGTACACTTTTCCTGGTATACTCAATAAGCTTATTCCTCTATAATTTTTACAGTCTCTTTTGTCCCCTTTCCCTTTATATAAAGGGACTATACATGCTTTCCCCGCAATCCCTAGGTACCTTCCCCTCTTTCATACATTTATTAAACAAAAGTACCAACCACTCCAACACTATATCCCCCCCTGCTTTAACATTTCTGTCATGATCCCATCAGTTCCAGCTGCTTTACCCCCTTTCATTTTACGTAATGCCTCACGTACCTCCCCCACACTTACATTCTGCTCTTCTTCACTCCTAAAAGATGGTATACCTCCCTGACCAGTGCATGAAATTACTGCCTCTGTTTCTTCCTTAACATTTAAAAGTTCCTCAAATATTCTCGCCATCTACCCAATACCTCCATCTCCCCATCTACTAACTCCCCTACTCTGTTTTTAACTGACAAATCCATATTTTCCCTAGGCTTTCTTAACTTGTTTAACTCACTCCAAAATTTTTTCTTATTTTCATTAAAATTTCTTGACAGTGCCTCTCCCACTCTATCATCTGCTCTCCTTTTGCACTCTCTCACCACTCTCTTTACCTTTCTTTTACTCTCCATATACTCTGCTCTTCTTATAACACTTCTGCTTTGTAAAAACCTCTCATAAGCTACCTTTTTCTCTTTTATCACACCCTTTACTTCATCATTTCCACCAATCACTCCTCTTTCCTCCTGCCCCCACCCTCCTATAACCACAAACTTCTGCCCCACATTCTAATACTGCATTTTTAAAACTATTCCAACCCTCTTCAACCCCCCCACTACTCATCTTTGCACTAGCCCACCTTTCTGCCAATAGTCGCTTATATCTCAGCCGAACTTCCTCCTCCCTTAGTTTATACACTTTCACCTCCCTCTTACTTGTTGTTGCCACCTTCCTCTTTTCCATCTACCTCTTACTCTAACTGTAGCTACAACTAAATAATGATCCGATATATCAGTTGCCCCTCTATAAACATGTACATCCTGGAGCCTACCCATCAACCTTTTATCCACCAATACATAAATCTAATAAACTACTTTCATTACGTGCTACATCATACCTTGTATATTTATTTATCCTCTTTTTCATAAAATATGTATTACTTATTACCAAATTTCTTTCTACACATAGCTCAATTAAAGGCTCCCCATTTACATTTACCCCTGGCACCCCAAATTTACCTACTACTCCCTCCATAACATTTTTACCCACTTTAGCATTGAAATCCCCAACCACCATTACTCTGATATTAACCCTCCCCTCAAACATCTCCTTGCCAACCTCAACAGAACACATGACCATAACACAAGGCACAGATCACTCTTTGATGTTCCTCGTGTCCATCTCACACTATGCAAAAACTCAATGCACATAAAAGGCCTTAAAATCTGGAATTCATTACCTGTAAATATAAAAGAAACACTACCTGTTTATAAATTCAAGTCTCTTCTCAAAGATCACTTACTCACCCAAAACCAAATAAATACTGAATAACTGAACCTTATAAATTGTATATCTTAAATGTTTCTCACAATTATATCACATAAATGTTAAACCTAAAACCGAATCTAACTTTATTATTTTTTAAATACACTACCTAACAGAATCCTTCATATGACTGAATGCAACCATATGACCTGTCTTTGTAATACTCACTTGTGCTTTATAGTAATCTGTTTACATTAATGTTTTATCACTGATTTCATCATTGCTTAGTTAATCTTAAGTTAATTTTAAGCCAGCCCGTAATGCTATGCATAGTATAAGTGGCTTTGGCATGCTGCTCTTATCTGTATTTTTTTGTACCTCTGTATGTGTGCTCAAATTGGTAATAAATAAATAAATAAAAATAAGCAACACAGACCCCAACTTATGCCTAGAACAGATTAACTTGGTGGCACTCGATGTATGCACAAGGCTTATTCCTCTAAGAAAAAGGAGGAGTAGATGTAAAATAGAAAGAGACAGGCACTCCCTTTACAGGCGACAGAAAAGAATAACAGAGCGGCTAAAAGAGGTCAATATATCTGAAATGCGTAGGAAGACACTGGTCAGAGAAATAGCAAGCATTGAACTTAAGCTAAAAGAATCCTTTAGGAGTCAGGAATCGCGGGAAGAACTAAAAGCCATAAATGAAATCGAAAGAAACCCAAAGTATTTCTTCTCCTATGCCAAATCAAAATCGAGAACAACGTCCAGTATTGGGCCCCTACTTAAACAAGATGGGTCCTACACAGATGACAGCAAGGAAATGAGTGAGCTACTCAAGTCCCAATATGACTCAGTTTTTAGCAAGCCGCTAACCAGACTGAAGTCGAAGATCAAAATGAATTTTTTATGAGAGAGCCACAAAATTGATTAACACAAGCCTATCCGATGTTATCCTGACGCTAAATGACTTCGAACAGGCGATAAATGACATGCCCATGCACTCATGCCCCAGGGCCAGACTCATGGAACTCTGTGTTCATCAAGAACTGCAAGAAGCCCCTATCATGAGCCTTTTCCATCCTATGGAGAGGGAGCATGGACACGGGGGTCGTCCCACAGTTACTAAAAACAACAGACATAGCCCCACTCCACAAAGGGGGTAGTAAAGCAACAGCAAAGAACTACAGACCAATAGCACTAACATCCCATACATAAAAAATCTTTGAAAGGGTCCTAAGAAGCAAGATCACCACCCATCTAGAAACCCATCAGTTACACAACCCAGGGCAACATGGTTTTAGAACAGTCGCTCCTGTCTGTCTCAACTATTGGATCACTACGACAAGGTCCTAAATGCACTAGAAGACAAAAAGAATGCAGATGTAATATATACAGACTTTGCAAAAGCCTTCGACAAGTGTGACCATGGCGTAATAGCGCACAAAATGCGTGCTAAAGGAATAACAGGAAAAGTCGGTTGATGGATCTATAATTTCCTCACTAACAGAACACAGAGAGTAGTTGTCAACAGAGTAAAGTCCGAGGCAGCTACGGTGAAAAGCTCTGTTCCACAAGGCACAGTACTCGCTCCCATCTTGTTCCTCATCCTCATACCGACATAGACAAGGATGTCAGCCACAGCACCGTTTCTTCCTTTGCAGATGACACCCGAATCTGCATGACAGTGTCTTCCATTGCAGACACTGCAAGGCTCCAGGCGGACATCAACCAAATCTTTCAGTGGGCTGCAGAAAACAATATGAAGTCAACGATGAGAAATTTCAATTACTCAGATATGGTAAACATGAGGAAATTAAATCTTCATCAGAGTACAAAACAAATTCTGGCCACAAAATAGAGCAAAACACCAACGTCAAAGACCTGGGAGTGATCATGTTGGAGGATCTCACCTTCAAGGACCATAACATTGTATCAATCGCATCTGCTAGAAAAATGACAGGATGGATAATGAGAACCTTCAAAACTAGGGAGGCCAAGCCCATGATGACACTCTTCAGGTCACTTGTTCATCTAGGCTGGAATATTGCTGCACACTAACAGCACCTTTCAAGGCAGGTGAAATTGCCGACCTAGAAAATGTACAGAGAACTTTCACGGCGCGCATAACGGAGATAAAACACCTCAATTACTGGGAGCGCTTGAGGTTCCTAAACCTGCATTCCCTGGAATGCAGACGGGAGAGATACATGATTATATACACCTGGAAAATCCTAGAGGGACTAGTACCGAACTTGCACACGAAAATCACTCACTACGAAAGCAAAAGACTTGGCAGACGATGCACCATCACCTCAATGAAAAGCAGGGGTGTCACTAGCACGTTAAGAGACCATACAATAAGTGTCAGGGGCCCGAGACTGTTCAACTGCCTCCCAGCACACATAAGGGGGATTACCAACAGACCCCTGGCAGTCTTCAAGCTGGCACTGGACAAGCACCTAAAGTAAGTTCCTGATCAGCCGGGCTGTGGCTCGTACGTTGGTTTGCGTGCAGCCAGCAGCAACAGCCTGGTTGATCAGACTCTGATCCACCAGGAGGCCTGGTCACAGACCGGGCCGCGGGGGCGTTGACCCCCGGAACTCTCTCCAGGTAAACTCCAGGTAAATATAAAATTTATAGAACTTTTAGTTCTAATAGAGTATCAAATAATACCTATTAAAACCATGTTAACCCCTAAACGCTCCAAATGTATATATACATTCTCTCGCCCAGTGCCCCGAATATTTTGAAAAATAAAGAAATCGTTTTTTTATTGAAATAAAGAGAAAATTTTTCTAAGTGTTATAGGATTAAAATAAAAAAATTAGGGTCAGTACTTACTGAGATATGAGGCTGTAAAGTTGGCACTTAATGCTCACCTGACAGCAACATGAGTCCTGCCGCTTGCAGAAGTGTTGCCGATATACCTTTTTTTTTTTTAACAAGTCGACCATCATCTCCCACTGAGGCAGGGTGACCCAAAAAGAAAGAAAATCCCCAAAAAGAAAATACTTTCATCATCATTCAACACTTTCACCTCACTCACACATAATCACTGTTCTTGCAGAGGTGCCCAGAACACAACAGTTTAGAAGCAAATACATATAAATGATTCACAAAATCGTAATGACACAATCGCAAACAAACCATACCACGGGCGGGGATAAAACCCGCGATCAGAGAGTCTCAGAACTCCAGACCGTCGCGTTAGCCACTGGACCAGCTAGCCACAATAAGGTTCGTCCAATTAGGTATATTTCTACACCATAGGAAGGTTAGCATAGGCACAACTGTGACCACAAATGCAAGTTTTTACAGATGAATCTCCAGCTAGCGTGGCCATGACGAACTCTAGCTCAAGTCCCCTCAAAGCCGTTAACATGACTCATGAAATCGTAATGACACGATTGCAAACAAACCATACCATGGGTGGGGATAGAACCCGCGATCAGAGAGTCTCAAAACTCCAGACCGTCGTGTTAGCCACTGGACCAGCTAGCATTTGTGGTCACAGTGGTGTCTATGCTAACCTTCCTATGGTGTAGAAATGTACCTAGTTGGACGAATCTTACTGTGGCTAGCTGGTCCAGTGGCTAATGCAACGGTCTGGAGTTTTGAGACTCTCTGATCGCGGGTTCTATCCCCGCCCGTGGTATGGTTTATATATGTATAAAGATACACAACATATCCCTCCAAACTGCCAATATCCCGAACCCCTCCTTTAGAGTGCAGGCATTGTACTTCCCATTTCCAGGACTAAAGTCCGTCTATAAAAATAACCAGTTTCCCTGAATCCCTTCACTAAATATTACCCTGCTCACACTCCAACAGATCGTCAGGTCCCAAATACCATTCGTCTCCATTCACTCCTATCCAACATGCTCATGCGCGCTTGCTGGAAGTCCAAGCCCCTCGCCCACAATGCCTCCTTTACCCCCTCCCTCCAACCTTTTCGAGGACGACCCCTACCCCGCCTTCCTTCCCTTACAGATTTATACGCTCTCCATGTCATTCTACTTTGATCCATTCTCTCTAAATGACCAAACCACCTCAACAGCCCCTCTTCAGCCCTCTTACTAATACTTTCATTAACTCCACACCTAATTTCCACACTCTGAATTTTCTGCATAATATTTACACCACACATTGCCCTTAGACAGGACATCTCCACTGCCTCCATCCACCTCCTAGCTGCTGCATTTTTTCTCATTTTTATATTATTTTATATAATTTTTATGTTCTGATACTTACAATTTATTGTAGTTCTTGTCATTTCATAACCAATCTTTGTTCTGACACTAATATTAGGTACTGAAATTGTACTCAAATTGCCACAAACACATTGAAAGGTGAACATTTACACGTGCCTTGGTCATTTACTATTGTCTGGGAATACAGTGGAACCTCAAATTTCGAACTTAATCCATTCCAGGAACTAATTCTAAATTTGAAAAGTTTGAAAAGTGAAGCAGTATTTCCCATAAATAATGGAAATACAATTAATCCATTCCAGAAACCCAAAAATACAGTGGACCCCCGCATAACGATCACCTCCGAATGCGACCAATTATGTAAGTGTATTTATGTAAGTGCGTTTGTACGTGTATGTTTGGGGGTCTGAAATGGACTAATCTACTTCACAATATTCCTTATGGGAACAAATTCGGTCAGTACTGGCACCTGAACATACTTCTGGAGTGAAAAAATATCGTTAACGGGGGGTCCACTGTATTCACACAAAAAAAATGCATTTTGTAGAAATTAATTAAAGTTTTACATACACACAACAAATAGTGTACAATTATGTATTGATAAATTTAAATAAACATATAAAATAACATTTTTACTTACCTTTATTGAAGATTGGTGATGGCATCTGGAAGATAGGAGGAGAGAGGGAGTTGAAGTTAGTGTTTGGAAGGAGAATCCCCCTCCATGAGGACTTCAGGTAAAGCCCTCTCTGGGATTACTTCCCTTCTCTGTCTTTTAACCCTTTCAGGGTCCAAGGCCAAAATCTGAAGTCACGCACCAGTGTCCAAGAATTTAAAAAAAAAAAATTTGTTATTTTTTCTTATGAAATTGTAGAGAATCTTTTTGTGAAGGTAATAAAACAAAAAGTACGAAATTTGGTGGAAAATTGACGAAATTATGCTCTCGCGAATTTTGATGTGTCAGCGATATTTACGAATCGGCGATTTTGCCGACTTTGACTCCCATTTTAGGCCAATTACATTATTCCAATCAACCAAATTCTTAGCTATTTCACTAGTATTACTTCTATTCTATCGATTGAGCACAAGAAATCGCCAAGTCAACTGTTTCAGCTACAAAATAAAGTGATCGGAAATTGTTAATTTGGCCAATTTAACACAAAGTTCAAAATATTCGAATTTCAAAATAGGCTCCAGAATAAACAATGTAGGTATTCCTGGAACTAAACTAACATTTCCTCTGTTCATTGGTTACATTTTGAGGCTTTACAAATAAATTCCATTTTGATTTTTTATTCACATAATGAATTTTTATTCACACCAAAAAATAGAAGATTTACTGTTATGCAATACTGTAATAATTGTATAAATATCATCACCATATTTGTGAATGTATATTAGACCCACCAGCTGACGTGTATTAGATGTGTGAGGTCGTTTGTTTACTCTTGAATATCGGCAAAAATTTAACATTTCCGCTACTTTGAGCTCAGTTTCAAGCCATTTCCAGTGCAAAACCATCAAATCATCTCTATTTTCTGTAATATTCTTCCATTCTATCAAATGAGACCAAGAAATCGCAAATACAACTATAAAAAACATACGAAAAAACACTGCAAAGTCGCTGTTTTAATCGAAAAATCATGATTTCAGTTTTTTTCTCTCATTATACACAGTGTGCTGCAGGATCTGTTTTATGTGGTGCACACATACCACATAGATGTATTCTCTCATATCTAGGCCTAAATGTACCACTCACAGTTTATCAGAGTGAGCTGAGCTCATGGCGTAGATCTACGGTTTGACACTCACTGTAAAGCCGTAGATCTACGGAACGGACCCTGAAAGGGTTAAAGCCACTAGGACCAGCTTGAGAGTCACTGGACATCTGTCTCACAAAATAACTGTCCACAATCCTCTGTTTCTGGCGCCTCTTTAAGATTTCCCTAAAATGGGACATGGTTCTGTCACTGAACTTGTTGCAAAGATGACTTGTTACAGCTTGCTCAGGGTGGTACTTCTCCACAAACATTTGGACATCGTTCCACTTGGTGCAAATCTCCTTAATCTTTGAAGAAGGCACCTCATCCACTCCCTCTTCCTCCTCCTCTGAAGCAAGTTCCTCAGCTGTGGTCTGATACTGTTCCAGATGAAGCTCTTGCAGCTCTTCAGTGGTTAGCTCTTCCCTGTGGTCCTCCACCAACTCTTCCACATCCTCGCCACTCACCTCCAACCCCAGGGTGTTCCCCAATGCCACAGTAGAGTCAACAAAAGGCAGAGGGCCAGCTGGGTCAGGGTCAGCCTCAAACCCTTCAAAATCCCTCTTTTGGACACAATCTGGCCACAATTGTCTCCAAGCAGAGTTCAAAGTCCTGGAAGTCACTCCTTCCCAAGCCTTACCTATAAGGCTTATGGAGCTGTAGATATTGAAGTGATTCCTCCAAAACTCTCTTAAGGTCAACTTAGTGTCTGTGGTCACTTAAAAGCACTTTTCAAGCACTGCTTTTTTATTCAAACAAAAAATAGAAGATTTACTGTTATGCAGACTTCTGTAATATTATAATAATTGTATAAATAATGTCAACCCATGCATGACTGCATATTAGAATGGCTACTTGAACATTTGTTGGAAAATGACATCATTTGTTTACTTCTGAACATTGGCAAAAATCAAACATTTCCCCTATTTTGAGCTCCATTTCAAGGTTCTTTTCATAGTAAAACCAATCAAAATCACCTCTATTTCTATAATATGGTTTCCATTCTATCAAATATGACCAAGAAAATGAGAATACAACCATAAATACTATATGAAAATAGACCACAAAGTCGGCATTTTAATTAGAAAAAAAACTCTGACCATTTTTTTTATGCACTGCGTGCTGCAGGATTTTTTTTATATGGTGCGCACTGACCACACAGACCCATTCTCTCACATGTGGGCCTACCAGATTTCTCCTGCTTGATTTGAAGCCGTTAGAATTTGAGTATATAGTATGTGTATATATGTCAAAAATGGTGGCTCGTAAGATGTATATATACAACCAAAACAGTCAAAGGGTTAATACCCTTACCATACATTTTACCTGGAATACTCAGTAGGCTTATTCCCATATAATTTTTACTTTCTCTTTTGTCCTCCTTCCTTTAATGTAAAGGAACTATGCATGCTCTCTGCCAGTCCCTAGGTACCTTTTCCCCTTTAATACATTTACTGAACAAAAGAACCAACCATTCCAAAGCTATATCCTCACCTGCTTTTATTTTTTTTTCAACAAACCGGCCATATCCCACCGAGGCAGGGTGACCTAAAAAAAAAAAGCAGTTTCTCTTTTTCAAAATTAGTAATGTATACAGAATGGATTACTAGCCTCTTGCTTCTGGCTTTTAGTCGTCTCTTACGACAAACATGGCTGATGGAGGAAAAATTCTGTTCCATTTTTCCATGGAGATAAGAAATAAACAAGAACAAGAAATAGTAAGAAAATAGAAGAAAACCCTTCTGGGTATATATGTACACACCCCAGAGGGGAGTGTATATATATACAGTGGAACCTCATTTTTCAGCAGTAATCTGTTCCAGAAGGTCAGCCTAAATACAAAATGGCCGAAATTCGAAACAATATGAAAATCATTAAAGTCACTAAGAGTGTCTTATTCAATTCAATTCAACTCAATTCAATTCAAGTTTATTCTCCATAAGGGTTACAATGTGGGGTTTACAGGTTTTGGGTATTGTGTGGTTTACATGTTATAAAATACTAATTACAGAGGGGGCCACTAGGACACCTAGCATGGCTAGGCATTTCGAGCAGACTTAGATTAATTCTTAACATTAAATCCTTACAGATTATGGTATTAACCCTTTCAGGGTCCAAGGCCAAAATCTGAAGTCACGCACCAGTGTCCAAGAAATTTTGAAAAAAAAAAAAATTATTTTTTCTTACAGAATTAAAGAGCATATTTTTGTGAAGGTAATAAAACAAAAAAATTAGAATCTGATCATTACTTACCGAGATACAGTGCCAAGAAGTTTATAGAAAATGATGTGGTGGCGGCAACATCGACGAATTCCACATACGCGTATTATATTATTTTGTTGTTTTAGTTGTTTTTTCTTTTCTTTTCCAATTTTTTTCTATTCCTACTAACATTTGGGGCCTGAGAGACCAATACTGTATATAATTGATATATATATACTCACTGTATTGAACACAGTAACCGCACTAAAGTTATCATATTATTGTTTACCACTGTTGTTTATTACAATAAACATGCACAAATATTTTATAATACTAATGTTCTATCATATATTTACATATTTACAATCACTGGACATGGTTTTAGAACTGCTGGAGCTTGTGGAACTCCTTGAAACAAGGCACCATGCACAGAGGCACCTTACATTCCTCACACATAAACTGAGTGTCTTTGCGTCTTTGTTGCCGTCGTTTTGTTTGTGCACAGACAATGCATCTCTTCTGAGCAAATTTCTTTTGAGTTGAAGGAAGCTGTATTATGAAATGATCACCTTCTCTCCTCAAACGCTTGGGTATATTGTGATGAATTCGAGGACCATGTTGTATTGCAGGTGTTGTTACCTGGTACTTCATTATGAGTTGTCTGACAACAGACAAACAAAATTCACCATACGGTGGTCTGTTACCAGTCTTTATTTGGTACATATTATATGCATTCAGCATTGAAATGTCCATGAGATGGAAAAAAAGTTTCATGTACCACTTGTAACTCTTACGAACACAGTCAACAAAACCAATCTGCATGTCACACTTGTCAACCAAGCGCATGTTTTGTGTATAATCAATCACTGACACTGGTTTTCGAATACGTTCATTAGTCACTCGATCAACTTTGCCAGTGTCTTGCATTTCATTACGGTGAATGGTTGTCAACAATGTGACATCTCGTTTGTCATGCCACCGTAATGCCATGATGTCATTGGCAGTAAACACCTGCACGTCATCACAAGAAAACCCCGCGTTGAGCTGGGCATTTTTTTTACGATTTAGAACGCACTGTGCCACAACTCTGTTTTGTTCACTCGCATGAAATTTTTGAAAAATAAGGGCTTGGGGTACCCGTTTTCGGTTTTATAAAGTATGGGCCCTTTTCCCAAAATTTAAAGGGGCCAACCCCTGGTTTTTTTACTTCGGGAAACCGGGTATACCCAAAAACATTTTTGGTATCTTTTTAATGGGGTTTTCTACCCCGGGGTTTCAAAAAATATCCAACACCCGGCCCCTGGGCACCCTCAAGAAATACAAACAATTTTATACCAAAGGAAAGTTCCTTTTTGTCGGGATATATGCTTGAATGGGGCGTCTTCCCCTTTTAACAAAATCAAAAGACTCGTCAAAATTCAAGTTCTTGAATGGGTGGAAAAATTTATCCTTTAAATTTTTTTTTGGGATACTTAAAACATTTCTAATTTTGTTTTAACCCTTTTCTTCTGTCAGGCCTTTGGGTTTTTTCGAGAAGTGCCCCCATACATAACAGTAAATAAACCTTTTTCACTGGTATTTTTTTAAATGAAGGAGGGGTTTCAAATTAAACGATCTTTGGACCAGTATGCTTTTTAAATTTGCTTATAGAGTGAGGGCATAAGCATTATTTTTCCAAAAAAAAACAAATACATTTTTGCAACATTTGTTCTTTCCCCCGGGGTTTTGTTTTTGACTGTTTGGGGAAAAAAGTTTGTAAATTTTCCAAAGGGGTATGAAAAAAATTATTACTTTTCCCCGACAAAAATTTTCCTCAAGGCTGGTCAAAGAATAAATTTAAAGAATTCGTTCATTGGGGCCTGGTTCCCAAAGGGGGAAAGGGAGGTGGAATTTCCCCTTTGAGGGGTCTTAAAGTGGTGAGGGGTGGGGGCAAAAATTGGGGGTTTTCTGCCAATCCCGATACGGTTTTTTGGTGGATACTGGGGCATTTCCCCCCTTTGGTGGTTGTTGGGTGGTTTTGGCGGGGGTGGGGGGGTGACGCTTTCCCCTTTGTCCTTGGGGGAACTGACCGGAGTCAAACAGCGTGGGTCCCCCCCGTGCCCCCAGTGTTCAGCATGGCGGGGCCACTACCACCCCCGCCCCACTAAAAACCATAAATGATGCCTTTGGGCCCCTCCTTACAAGTGTTTTGCCACATATCCTCCTATCACTACCCCAAAAAGGGTTTAGGGCCCCGGGTTTTACTCCGGGTTTTACCCCGGGGTGTCTCCGTCCCCCGGGCCCCCGCAAGGGTCACTACCGAGGGCTGCCCGGGGGCAAAAAATTTCCGCGCTTCACTGGTGAATATGTTTCCTCACTACACTTTCTCGAATTTATGTCGGCTCAATAAAAAAACCCAATTTCCCTCAGAATCATCGTCATTACTGAAGTAAGAGGCCGGCCCGGGAAAATATTAGTTTTCTTTACATTTTTTAACACCCCCCGTGAGGGCACGGTTCCCACACCGAGGTAGAAGGTCGAGGATCGTCGGGGTTTTCTGCTTATTAAACGATTCCTGGTCATTATTTTCGGTCACTAAAAATTTTTAAAAAGGGAGGGAAATTTGTTTTTTCATTTTTCCAAATTCCATCAGTGTCAGAAAATATCCGAAAAAGGGAAAAGGAAAAGTCCCAATTTTTCCCGGGGGGTGAGATGAATTGGCGAGGCATGAGGGAAAAAAGGGGGACGAGCCAGCGTTCCCACAAAGCTATGCGGGCCTTTGATTTTTTGTTTTGGCCAAAACCCAAAAGGTCAGAACCCCTTCTTCACAAAGTAGGCCCATTGAAGAGTGGGGGGGCAAAGTTGCCAGGGATGGGGATTTAGTGTTTTTTCTTACTTTGGGGTTTTTGTTGGGTTATTATTGGCCTTTTGGTGTTTTTGCTGCAGTTTATCCCAAGGCCCAAAAAGCATTGGTGAGGTATGGATATGCAAGTGAATGGTTTTAGGGGTGAGAAGGGGGGAGTTTGCCGGGATGGAGTATCAATCTTTTAAAAGGATCCCCCCCGTTTTGGATTAAAATTTTTTTTTATGTTTTGGATTTGGGTTTCTGAAATTTTGGTTGTTTCGAGGTATTTGGCCAAGGAATTTTCCCCCATTATGTCTGGCCAATTTGAGTGTTGTTTAAAACTTTAAAGTAAGTTTTGCAGCCCTGCGCGTCCAAAAATAATTTTGTAGGTTTTGCCAGTGTTAAGTGTAAGTTTATGGTGTCATCCCAAATCGATATTTTGAGCGTCCTCGTTAACAATGTGAAGGGGGGGGCAGATTATGGTGGGGTGCATACGTGTGTCCCTCAGCAAAGAAAATGGGTTTCAGGTGTTTGGGGTTTTTTTTGGGAAAATCATTTTTTAAAAAGAGGGGGGGGCAGGGGGGCCAAGGAACCTTCCTGCAGAACTCCCGTATCAAGTTGGGGTATTGATGAGGCTTTTGGGGTTTTAAAGGTGACATACTTTATAACCCATTAGAAAGGTTTGGAAATTTTAAAAATGCAAGCCCCATGGGCCCCTTTTTTCCAGTGGAGTTGGATGCCTGGTCTACTGTGTCAAACGGGTTTTCTTTGGTCAATTTAAAAAAACCCAGCGGATATTCCTTTTTTCCAATGCTGTGTACAGCAGGTCTAGCTTTTTTTTTAATTTTCAATTTATTTGTGTTTTATTTTTCCCGAAATTAAATTGGCCCGGGGGTTGAGTTGTTTTGTGATTTTATAAAAAAATATTGTCTATGTGCACGAGTTTCTCGAAGATTTTTTTGGGCGCAAGGTTTTGTTTTATATTGGGGCCTAAAAGTTGTTTAATTTTGTTTTGGGTCACCCATTTATGTATTTTGGGGAAACCCCTTTCTTTTTAAGTAGTGTCGGGAAAATGGGTAGTTTTAGTGACTTGTTAAAAAGTAATGTAATGCATGCGAAAAAAGGGCCTGGGCCCTGCTTGGGACAAAAATTTGGGGGGACGTGAGACAGATTCCCCGATTTTTTTTTAAGTTTACTTTTTGATCGCAGGGACTTCCCTGGGGGTTTAGGGGGTACAAGGGTAGAAGGAATTTTGGGGGAAAAATTTCCCTTTAGAAATCCCCGGCAAGGGCATTGGTAAAGGGATTTTATGGCAAGGGTTAGATCCTATGTTTGGAAGAAGTCATTTTTCTTTTTAGTGTAAACAGGGGATGAGTGGTTTTTTATGGGGTTTTTGCTAGACAATATTTTTTGGCCCTTTTTTTAGTTTGTGGGGGCCAGGGAAATTTGGGAAAGTGTTTTCCGGTTTTTTTATTTCTCCTCTTGTTTTTCCCGTGAAATTTCTGGAGGGGGTTCAGTTGTTTGGTTTCTTTTTTTAAATTTTGGGGGAATGTTGAATATTGTTTAAAAATTTTTTGTGTATTAAGCCCCGTCTTTTATTTCTTTTCATATTTGGGGTTTTTTTATCAATGGATTTTGAAGTGTGGGTTGGGCCCTGGGGAAAAAAAGCCGTTTTTTCATGATTTTTGTTTTTTTTTTAATAGGACAAAGTTTGTTGTTTAGTCTAAGTATTTTGTTTAAGAAAAATGTCTGTCCAATCGTCAATACCATTGGCGATTGGACGCCATATTAATAATGATAATAATAATACGCAATGATAATCACTATGAGGTGCATTAACCCTTTCAGGGTTGGTGCCATACTAGTACGGCTTGCACGCCAGGGGTTGGTCCCGTACTAGTACTCACAAATTTTAGTGCCTTCAAATCTAGGAAGAGAAAGCTGGTAGGCCTACATATGAAAGAATGGGTCTATATGGTCAGTGTGCACAGTATAAAAAGATCCTGCAGCAAACTGTGCATAATGAGAAAAGAGAAAAAAAAAAAATCTCCGACCATGTTTTGGTTAAAACAGCGACTTGCAGTGTATTTTTTGTGTACTTTTATGGTTGTATTCTAGTTTTCCTGGTCTCTTTTTTATAGAATGGAAGACAATTATGGAAATTGAGATGATTTTGATTGGTTTCACAATGAAAATTACCTTGAAATTGAGCTCAAAGTAGCAGAAATGTTTGATTTTTGCCAAAGTTCAACGGTAAACAAATCATGCCAGGCGTCCAATACATGACAACTGGTGAGTCTGATATTCTTTCACAAGTGCACTGATTTTATTTATACCATTTCTACACCATTTCTTCACGAATGCAGTAGTCTGCATAACATAAATCTTCTATTCTTTGTGAGAATAAAAACTCAAAGTGGAAAGCAAAAGAAATGTAGCAGAGGCCTGGGGACGTGAGTAATCAACAGAAGAAATGTTATTTTAGTGCCAGGAATGTCTGTCTTGTTTATTCTGGACTCTATTTGGAAATTGGCATCTTTTGAAATTTGTGTGAAATTGGCAACATTGCCAATTTCTGACCACGTTATTGGTTAGTTGAAATTGGTAAATGGGTGGTTTATTGTACTCATTCGATAGACAAAATGGAGTTCTAGTGAAATAGGTACGATTTTTGTCGACTGGCACATTGGAATTGACTGATAATAGGGCTCAAAGTGGGCGAAATCGCCAATGCGTAAACATCGTCGAGACTGCTAACTTCGCAAGAGCATAATTCCGTAAGTTTTCCATCAAATTTCATACTTTTGGTGTCATTATGATCGGGAAAAGATTCTCTATAATTTCATAGGAAAAAATAATTAGTTTTTTTTTTCGAAAAATTTCCGACCCTGAGAACAAGTTTAGGAGAGGGCCTGCCGATCCTGAAAGGGTTAAATGTCATACAAGTATTTTTTTTTTAACAAGTCAGCTGTCTCCCACCAAGGCAGGGTGACCCAAAAAGAAAGAAAATCCTCCCCCCCCCCCAAAAAAAAATACTTTCATCATCATTCAACACTTTCACCTCACTCATACATAATCACTGTTTTTGCAGCAGTGCTGAGAATACAACGGTGTAGAAGCATATACGTATAAAGATATACAACATATCCCTCCAAACTGCCACTATCCCAAACCCCATTTCCAATACTCAAGTCCAGCTATATAAAAATAACCGGTTTCCCTGAATCCCTTCAGGTCCCAAATAACATTCATCTCCATTCGCTCCTATCTAAAACACTCACAGATGCTTGCTTGAAGTCCAAGCCCCTTGCCCACAAAACCTCCTTTATCCTCTCCCTTCAACCTTTTTGAGGATGAACCCTACCCTGCCTTCCTTCCCCTGCAGATTTATAAGCTCTCCATGTCATTATACTTTGATCCATTCTCTCTAAATGACCAAACCACCTCAACAACCCCTCTTCAGTCCTCTGACTAATACTTTTATTAACTCCACACATCTCCTAATTTCCACACTCTGAATTCTCTGCATAATATTTACACCACACATTGCCCTTAGACAGGACATCTGCACTGCCTCCAACCACCTCCTCGCTGCAGCATTTACAACAAGCTTCACACCCATATAAGAGTGTTGGTATCACTATACTTTTATACATTCCCTTTTTTGCCTCCATAGATAATGTTTTTTGTCTCCACGTATACCTCAATGCACCACTCACTTTCTTTCCTTCATCAATTCTATGGTTAACCTCTTTCTTCTTTCTTTCAACACACCGGCCGTATCCCACCGAGGCGGGGTGGCCCAAAAGGAAAAACCAAAGTTTCTCCTTTTACATTTAGTAATATATACAGGAGAAGGGGTTACTAGTCCCTTGCTCCTGGCATTTTAGTCGCCTCTTACAACACGCATGGCTTGTGGTGGAAGAATTCTGTTCCACTTCCCCATGGAGGTAAGAGGAAATAAACAAGAACAAGAACTAGTAAGAAAATAGAAGAAAACCCAGCAGGGGTGTGTATATATATGCTTGTACATGTATGTGTAGTGTGACCTAAGTGTAAGTAGAAGTAGCAAGACATACCTGAAACCTTGCATATTTATGAGACAGACAAAGGACACCAGCAATCCTACCATCATGTAAAACAATTACAGGCTCTTGTTTTACACTCACTTGGCAGGACAGTAATACCTCCCTGTGTGGGTGCTGTCTACCAACCTACTACCATGCCTGTATTACGTTAATATAAACATTTTCATTAATCCATCTATGATATTTTTGTCAAAATTATATAATGAACATGCTACATAACATATAAACATGATAAATACAACCCACAGTGGAAAAAATTAACAACCAAAACCAGACGCATTCGTCTGCTTGTTTACATAATTCTACGTCTCTCTCCTCTCTCATGTACTCGTTCTCTCTCTCTCTCATTTATTCGTTTTACCTCATTTACTCACCTCTCACCCTACATTAAGACTACAAATATTTTAAGGTAAGTAATGAATATACTGTATATGCATTTTATCACTCTGGGGTGCTTTAAATGTCGAAGTACATATATTATGTATGGGTGGGGTGGGGCGGCCTGGCTGGCTACCATACCTCCCACACCTGACTTCTTACAATAAATACTACTCACCTCTCAACCTACATTAAGACTACAAATATTTTAACCCTTTGACTGTCGCTGTCGTATATGTACGTCATGGGAGATACCGCGTTTGACGTATCTATACGCATAAATTCTAGCGGCTTCAAATCAAGCGGGAGAGGGCTGGTAGGCCTACACGAGAGAGAATGGGTCTCAGTGGTCGGTGTGCACCCTGTGAAAAAAATCTGGGACTCAGTGGTGCATTGTGGGAATGCCATCTTGGTAGTCCATTTTCACCATGCCTCGCGGTAAGAAGTTCCTCACTCCTCGGTGGATTGGAGGTCTTTTGTTCCCAAGTGATAGCTCAAACAGTGATGATAGTGTCAGTGAAAGTGAATTCCCTGGTTTTGAAGCGGGTGTGACCGAGAAAATTACCCAGGATAACATAATTAGTTATGAAAACCCAGATGACCCACAACCATCTACCTCTGGTGCTGGGCCGCTCGTTCATGTTCCACCTGTACCAGGACGAAAGAGGAAACTATTTGCCCGTGTACAAGACTCAGATGTGAGCAGTGCAAGTGATAAGGATAGTGATTTCAAGGTTATTGAAAGCACTTCTAGTTGTGACAGTGAGGTGAATATTCCCCAGTGAAGCGGCAGTATATACGACGTCGCATGTGGTCTGGTAGTGTGCCATATGCTCTTCCAAGAGGAAGGAGTACATCTCGGAGCACATCCCGTGGCCCTACACCACGTCCTGATAGTGAAGATGACGATATTGTTACGATGGGTATAAATGATGTGAGTGAGGCAGCAGGCGGTGGTGGTGATAGTGACGGTGCCATGAGTCATGTGACACCAGCAGTGGGCCACGCTAGTGCCCGCGCCCGCTGACTCTGCACAACTACAACCCGCCTCGGCCGACCCCACACTCTCACAACCACAACCACAACCTGCACAACCACAACGACATTACAATATCCAGAACGCACCAGCTGACCGCATCTGGGATTGGCATCAAGATGACGAGTTTGTTCCCAATCCCCATGACTTTGATGGAGGACAAAGTGGAATATGGCCATCATGTACACTTGGGAACAATCCCACTGAACTGGAATGCTTTCAGTTGTTCTTCGATGAACCCCTGATGGACATTATTGTCAGGGAAACGCAATACATACTATGAGTACACCATGGCAAACACTATGCTTTCACCAAGATCACGCCTACACCAGTGGAAGGACACAACTGTGGCAGAAATGTATCTGTTCTTTGCCACAAAAAATGCTTATGCCACATGTGTATAAAACATAGTGTCAACACTACTGGGGGACAGACCGCCTGATTTCAACCCCTGCTTTCAGTGACATTATACCAGTGAATAGATTTGTGTTTACTGTTACGTATGTTTACACTTTTCAGACAAAACCAGGCCTGACAGAAGCGACAGGTTATAATTTAAAATCAGACGTGTGTTTATGTACCTGAAACAAAAGTGCTGTATGTATTTTTATCCCTTCAGGAAACTTGTTATTGACGAGTCTTTGATTTTGTTCAAAGGAAGACTCTCATTCAAGCAGTATATACCAAGCAAGAGGAAACGCTTTGGTATAAAGTTATTTGTTCTGTGTGATTGCAAAACTGGTCTGGTTTTGGATATAATTGTGTACACTGGCGGTAAAACAATGGAAGATACCAGGAAGTTACTGGGTATCTCTGGTGATGTGGTTAGAACAATGATGGAGCCATATCTTGGTAAGGGGCATATTTTATATATTGACAACTGGTACACAAGCCCTATACTCGGTGATTTCTTGCGAGTGAACATGACAGATGTGTGTGGCACAGTGCGTAGAAATCGTAAACATATGCCTAGGTTCGAAGCTGGCAGTCGTAGAGGTGAAGTGCAGGTGTTTGCTGCCAATGACATCATGGCATTTCGGTGGCATGACAAACGTGATGTCACACTGCTGACATCAGTTCACCGACACGAAATGGTAGAGACTGGCAAGCAGAATAGAGAGACCAATGAACCTATTGTAAAACCTGCAGCTGTGATGGATTACAACCTCAATATGTGCTTAGTGGACAAATGTGACATGCAGATTGGGTTTGCTGACTGTGTTTGCAAGAGTTATAAGTGGTACATAAAACTGTTTTTCCATCTTCTTGACATTTCCATGCTGAATGCTTATAATATGTATAAGTTGAAGACCAAGAAGAAACCCAAATATGGTGAATTTTGTTTGTCAGTCATCAGACAAATAAAAGTTTACCGGGTGAGCGGCAGTCGCCGCTGTTGCCGCCAGCAGATCAATTTCAGCAAAGTTCAGGACTCTATATCTCGGTAAGTACTGATGGGAAAAATTTTTTTTGAGACTAAAACAATCAGAAAAATAATCTTAACATTTTCATAAGAAAAAATAATTTTTTTTTTTTCGAATATTTTGCGACACCAGGAGACACTTCAGGATTGGGTTAAGGTAAGTAATGAATGTACTGTGTGTGTATTTTACTTTTCATTGTTTTTAATGCCTAGTTCTATTGCTAACTTAATATATGTTAGTGTAAACTTATCTGGCATTTATATGCATTTATAAGTGGAAAAAAATGGCGTTTTGCTTTCCGGTGATATCCACTTTCTGGCGGTAGCCTGGAACCTAACCTGCCATATAAGTGGGGCCCTACTGGGTATTAGCTGACTGTTATGGGATCTAATCCAAAGGGAGAATATTAGTATATCTTAGGACTGAGTTCAGAAATGAATCAAAGCAGGAAACAGCTCTGAGCCCATAAATTCAATGTACAGTGGACCCCCGGTTAACGATTTTAATCCGTGCAAGAGGGCTCATCGTTATGCGAAATAATCGTTATGCGAATGAATTTTCCCCATAAGAAATAATGGAAATAAAATTAATCCGTGCAAGACGCCCAAAAGTATGAAAAAAATTTTTTTTTACCACATGAAATTTAATTTTAATACACACAAACTGAAAAAGGCATGCACAATTACATGACACTTACTTTTATTGAAGATCTGGTGATGATTGATGGGATGGGAGGAGGGGAGAGCATTATCTTCTTACTGTTTAGAAGGGGAATCCCCTTCCATTAGGACTTGAGGTAGCAAGTCCTTTTCTGGGGTTACTTCCCTTCTTCTTTTAATGCCACTAGGACCAGCTTGAGAGTCACTGGACCTCTGTCGCACAACAAATCTGTCCATAGAGCTCTGTACTCCGTTCCTTCAAGACTTTCCTAAAATGGGCCATAACATTGTCATTGAAATAGTCACCAGCACGGCTTGCAACAGCTGTGTCAGGGTGATTTTCATCTATAAAGGTTTGCAGTTCAACCCACTGTGCACACATTTCCTTAATCTTTGAAGTAGGCACAATGGATTCCACAACTGGCATAGGCTTCTCAGGGTTAGCCCCAAACCCTTCAAAATCTTTCTTAATTTCCATACTAATTCTCACCCTTTTTACCACAGGGTTGGCACTAGAAGCTTTCTTGGGGCCCATGGTCACTTATTTTCCAGAAACAGCACCGAAAACACTGTAATAATACGAAATATTCCGAGTGTATGCTTGGATGTTACCGTGGAGGCTGGCTGGTAAACAATGGGACGGCCGGCACATGTGAGGGCACATTGGACGCGTCTCGGACGAAAATCGGTAAGCGGGTTTTTAATCGGTATGCGCGGCAAAAATTTTGCGATAAAAGTAATCGGTATGCGGAAAAATCGCTATGTGATGCCATCGTTATGCGGGGGTCCACTGTAATTAAAAATTAAATTTCATAGGTAACATTTTCTTTTAAGAGGCCCAGAGGTTTTGTTAAAATGCTCAAGAAAAAAGTTTGCACTGGCATGTAGGATGAACAGTGTAAAGGGTGAATGATGTTTACATTTAGAAATTTGAAAGTGGTATGTATTGTCTAAAATTGCTGATTGATGTAGTTCAGAAGGCTGACTATTGCTGTCTAATGTTTGGTTAGTGACAGTTTAGTGCTAGTAGCCCAAATACATAGATAACATATGGAAGATCTTGGCAGATAAATGCACACTAAAGGGTATGCAATGAAAAGTAAGGTAAGTAGTAGTGATCTTTAAAAGTTTAATGGCTAAAACAGCTTAACAATATTTTTAAGCACTGAATATGTGTAGTGAATCTTAATGTGTGACTCCCTATGCTATTACTTCTTATCTGTACCATTTATTTTAACTAAGGTTTATTTTGATAGTTGGTTTGCATGTCACCTACTGAAAAATTCAAACTTGACTGACTTAAAGCCATTGGTGGTTTAATAAAGTTGTAATAACTAACTTGGTTGATTTTTGCTAATCTTTCAGTCTCCCTTTGGTTGATGTCAGCTTCAATGCTGGTCTCTCCTCTTGATATTAGTCTTCCATGCCAAGTGGCCAGTCCACCAAGGCAGAATAGTGCACCTGTGAAATGTTAAATGTATTATAAAAACAACACAAAGGTCCAGCTAAATGTACATCCTTTATATTCTGACAGTATGGCATGACATAAACGCTAATAAAACATATGTAATTTTACTGTACAACATAGATTTATTATAATAACAGTGGACCCTCGACCAATGATGGCATCATCTAATGCTAATCCAACTAGCGATACATTTTAACGCAAAAATTTTGCCTCGACTAGCGCTAAAAAACTCGACCAACACGATTCGTTTCATTCGAGACGCGTCCACTTGTGGCTAGTGTTTACAAGCCAGCCAGCCACCGCGGTCCCATCCAAACATATAATCAGAACATTTCATATTATCACAGAGTTTTTAGTGATTGCACCTGCAAAATAAGTCACCATGGGCCCCAAGAAAGCTTCTAGTGCCAACCTGTTATGGGGCTATAGGACCCAACATGTATTTATAAGTAACAGTTACTCTGGAATACCTAATTATATTGAATTGATGGGGACTTTGCTCTAAATGTCAGAAGGACTGATCAACCTTATGACTGAGGCAGCTGGGTCAAGCCTATTTTTCTCAATATAATAGGTTATACTATAGACACATAAACACACAATTTAAATAAGTAGTTTATAAAGTTGTATTTCCTTTTGTAAAAGTAAAATTAAGGTGTGGTAGAATTGTGGTAACTGGAGAATTGTGCTTGGCAAATAAGTAGTTTATAAAGTTGTATTTCCTTTTGTAAAAGTAAAATTAAGGTGTGGTAGAATTGTGGTAACTGGAGAATTGTGCTTGGCAACAGTCTTTTGTTTTGGTGGGAGGAGCTTAGCCTCTTTCTCCCTCTCCCTCGCACTGACTCTCTCTCTGTGGCTGGCCTTCAACCTGGCAGGATCTCTGGGTCCTTCTTCTATCTTTTGGGGCATTAATGTGTGCTCCAGGGTGAGTTTTTTCATAATTTAAGTTGTGACCACCATACCCAGGGTGACTAAAGTGTGTCAAAAACTGGTTAGCCAGAGTTATGTCAAGGAGAGAGAGGACTAAATTTTGTTGAGTTAAAACCATGTGGGAGAACAGCTATGCAGTGTGTAGATCGTTGTTTTGAAAATGTGAGGCTGTAATTGTATATTCTGTACATATCTATTGAAATACAGTTATATTTTTATAGTAGTAGTTTAATAACCTGTGAAGAGGGCTGGTGAAAGGGTATCAGAGACACTCAGGATGATCAGCCATGATGTAAGTATTACCCTAGACAAATAAACCATTAAGTAAAAGCTACCCCACACTAGAACATGTAGTGAAAAACCTTACTATCAAAGTAATAAGGGAAAACCAACGTAACATGGGGGGCTTGACCGGGGAGAGTTATTTGACTGCTAAAATAACTCAAAACATTCTTTAAAACTATATGTGCTGGTATGGGGTTTAATAACAGTTTGCATGTTTCTGGTAGAAGATTTACCAAGGTGGTGTCAGTGGAAGTGTTGTTTTTCATATATTAAAGTTTTACAGGTTGTTTTTCTTTTAAGCGGGGGAGAAAGGTTGAGTAACACATTTTGTTGTGGTTATGGTAAGTGCTATGTGCATAGTTACATTCAATTTGTGTTATTTTATGTGCCTGTGGAACTTTGTCCACTGATACTGTAAGAGGGAAAACAAGTGTTTAAAGATAAAAAATTATGTCAGAAGCTGAGTCTTCAGATTTTTTAGGCTTCAGGGAAAAAAGGTAATAATTCATCAGTAAACATGCCTTTTTAATAGTGAAGATGAGGAATCACCTACTCCAGGTGATATGGAAATGGAGAGGAAGAGACTTAAATTAGCATACAAAGAGGCTCAGATGAACTTAATGAAAGCTAAGGGGGAAAGAACGTCAAAGTTAGGAGGTTCAGAACAAGAGCCTGAGCAGTACTTTAACATAACAAAAGCTGCAAATTTTGTCCCTAAGTTTACAGAGAGTGACCCAGATAGATATTTTTCTTTCTTTGAGAAGACTGCTTTGGAGCAAGGTTGGCCCAAACAGAAGTGGGCTACCCTAGTTCGCACACAACTTGTGGGTAAAGGATTCCAGAGAGTAGAGACTCTGGAGGGGCAAAATTTTTTGATTATGATAAGATTAAAGGGGAAGTATTGTTTGCATCCCAAAATGATACCTGAGAAATATAGACAAAAGTTCAAAATAAAAAATTTCGGGAGGGGCCCAGACCTTAACTGAGTTTGGGAATGAGAAACTGTTCCTTTTTAAGAAATGGGTTTGTTCTAAAGGAGTTAATAAAGACATAACAAATTAGTAGATCTGATGGTTCATGAGGAATTGTAAATACAATCCCTGTTAAACCTCAGAGAATATTTGAGGACAAAAACCAGTTTAATTTTTCTGAAGCACTGATCTAGGGTGACCGATTCTTGGCTCGCAGGGAATTGGTAAGTAAAAACAGTTATGCTCCTTCTGAAAATTCCCCACTCGTTCTAAACCTTATTCCAAGTCCTATGGTCATAAAGGTAAATGGGACAAGAATTTTCGGGGACAAATGAAGGCTGAGGCACCCTCTAAATAGAAAGAAAAGGTAAGTCAGCTGGAGCTCAAAGTTTACCTAGACAATCAATAATATTTCGGGTCCTCGAGTAAACAGTACCAGTCCAAACACCAAATGGTAAAAATACCTTTAAGAGCTATGCCTGTTACTACTGTAACAAAACTGGACACACAAAAAATTTTTGCGGGTAAAAGGCAGCGAGATCAGGAAAGGGAGGAACCACCCAGAGGACTCTAACTGCAGACACACATCCAGTTGCCTGTATTTGGTCTTCAAAGCAAGGTGAGGAGGTACCTTTGGGTCTAGACCCCAGGATGCAGGTATTTTCTAGTAAGTCCACATTTGGCTTTGCATAAGGATGTGGGTAGGGTTGAGAATATAGTGTCCTTGAGAGATGGATGTAGCCCTACTCCTTGCTACGTGCTGGAGTGTTGCCAATGTCTAAGGATACCTATACTGGAGTAGATGTATTATTGAAGGGTATTACGGGTTCAACCATAAGGACACCAGTACACAAATTATGGGTTAGAATCTGCATACCAAGTTGGCTATTCCCTGTGGGTATCTCAGATAAAATTTCCCCTTCGAAGGGGTCGACCTCTTATTAGGGAATAATGTTATGGGCTGTTAGACAGTGAAGAACCCTAGTATGGGGGCAACCCAGGCCCCAAGTTTGGGAGAAGAAGGCTAGGGAGACCCTGCCAGACCTTTTTCCTGTTGGTGCCATCACACGAAGTATGTCTCGTGACCAGGATACCAAGGGTAAATCCTTATATTTCTCGTGAGGAGGGTGAGGACTTGGGTTTTGGAAACTCTATTTTCTGATGTGAACTGCAGTCAACTAAAGAAAAGGATACCACAACCCGAGTTGAGTCTAATCGGTGCAGAGATCAAGGTAGTAGTGTGAGGGAGTTTGGGGCCCCTACTATGATGCAGCTAATTGCTGCACAGGGGTGTAAATGACACACTTTAAGTCCGATCAGAGCCTCGGCTGTGACTGAGGAGGAATCTTTACGTTTAAATAAATGCTTCAAATTTCAGGAAAGGTATACTCATGAAGAAGGCGCCTTCGGTTGCAGTACCAGTAGAAGGAGAGCCAAGTTTTTGTCACCAGGTCGTGGTGCCTGAGCCTTATAGAAACCATGTTCTTAGCTTAGTGCATGACACACCTCTAGGGGGGACACCTAGGTATTGCTAAAACAGTATCCGGGGTTTTCCAGGCACTTCTTCTGGCCTCGGCTGTGGGAGACGGTGGGAGATTATATAAAGACCGTCATGCCTGCCAAATTATAGGGAAACCAAATCAAAGCATTAAACCTGTTCCCCTTCAGCCGATTTCAGCACCAGGTAAACCCCTTTCCCAGCAAGCTGGTAGTGGATGTCGTTGGCCCACTCCCAAGACCAGAATGGGAAATAATTATTTACTAACAATAATTTGCTCCACTACCAGTACCCAGAAGCAATCCCTCTACGCAAGATAACCGTTTCGAGGGGTCTTAAGGGCTTTAAATGAAGTTCTTTTCCCATGTTGGCTTTCCTCGGGAGGTACAAACAATCAAGGGTCTAACTTTACCTCGAAATTATTTAGGAATGTGTTAAAGGGGTTAGTTTGTACAGCCCAAATTTTCAACTGCCTATCACCCTCAGTCTCAGGAGTGATAGAGAGATTTCATCAAACTCTTAAGACAATGATGCGAGCTTATTGTATGAATAACACTATGTTTGGGATGAGGGTACCCCTTTTCTCTTGTTTGCCGTGCGGGAAAGCCCCCAAGAATCTCTCATTTTTCAGCCCTTTCGAGCTTGTCTATGGTCATCCAGTGAGGGGACCACTGACTATTCTCAAGGAGCATTGGCTGGGTGGTGAAAATGAGGCTTCCCGCCGGAAGATGTTCTCTTTTTCAGGAAACGATTGGACCAGGGGAGACAGATGGCAGCAGACAACCTCAAAGCTAGTCAGAGGGCCCTGAAGCAGCGGTACGACCAAAGGGCAGCCCCTCGCTCCTTCAGTGTTGGAGAGGAAGTTTAGCTTTGGAGCCGGTTCCGGGACATGCCTTGGCTGCCGATTTGATGGACCCTTTGTCATCACAGGCAGGTCTGGCCCCAATTATGTAATTAAGATGCCTGGCCGTCGCAAATCAGAAAGGACTGTGCACATTAACAGGTTGAAGAAATACCATTCTAGGGCAGGAGCTGCGCTATTCAAGTTGAGAGTGACGATACTGAAAAACTTCCTGTAACAAACAGAAGTAAGGCTGTGCAATTCAGCCATCTTGCAAAATCCCTTGGCACACATGAAGGGACTCAGTGTACAGGGGCCTGTGACTTGGTTCAGTTACTCCAAAAATTTCCAGATTTGTTTGGGGAGTACCCAAAGTAAGTAAATGCCTCCCCATGACGTGGATGTCGGGGAAGCTGTTCCAATAAAGCAGGCTCCTTACCCCATGAACCCAACAAAACAACTTCACATGGAGGAAGAAGTGAAATTCCTCCTTCAAAACCAGTTTTAGTGCCTAGCGAGAGTCAGTGGGGATCTCCATGCCTGGGATGGTTCCCAAACCTGATGGGTCTATGCGTATGTTTCACTGACTATCGCAGAGTAAATGAAGTAACGAAGGCTGACGGTTACCCTTTGCACGTATGGATGATGTGATTGATGCTGTGGGGAGGGGCAAAGTTTGTGAGCAAACTGGACTTACTTAAAGGGTATTATCAGATACCCCTCACCCAGCGAGCCAAGGAAATTTCAGCCTTCGTCCCCTCCAGATGGGTATTTCAATATAATGTTCTTCCTTTTGGGTTAAAAAATGCTCCTGCCACCTTCCAGCGTCGTATAAATACTGTAAAAAGGGGGTTTTGGATGGTGTGCGGGCCTATCTAGATGATATTGTGGTATTCAGTAACCAGTGGGGAAACTCACTTGGTAAGATTGCAAAAGTTGTTTGAATGTCATCCCAAGCCAATCTAACCATCAATTTGAGCAAAAGTGAGTTTGGCCAACCAGTGTACAATTCTTAGGATATGTAGTGGTCAGGAAAAGTTGCCCCAATTCATGCTAAGGTGGAGGCCATTATAAATTTTCCTAGACCACAGAATCGGAAGGCAGTGATGAGGTTCCTGGGCATGGTGGGTTATTACAGACGTTTCTGCCCCAACCTCTCCCAGGTAACGTCACCCCTGACAACTTGACCAGTCCCAAAGTTCAATTCAACTGGGACAGCAATGTGACAGGGCTTTTTGAAAATGTGAAAATGTTATTAGGGAATGCTCCTATCTTGAAAAGTCCTGAGTTTGAATGCCCCTTCTCTCTACAAGTGGATGCTAGTGTGTAGGGGTAGGTGCAGTGTTGTTGCAGGGTGATGAGAGAGATAGCCTTCAGCCAGTTTGTTACCAAATTTAGCCAAATTAAAAAAGCATCAACGTGGTTATGCAACTGTAGAGAAAGAGGCTTTGGCTTTGGTGTTAGCTGTGCAGAAATTTGAAGTTTATATCAGTGCTTCCCCACACCTGTAATAGTGTATAGTGACCATAACCCTCTGAGGTTTTTGCAAAGAATGAGAAACCACAATCAAAGACTCTTAAGATGGGCTTTGTTCCTACAGCCTTTTAATTTGAAAGTTAAAAATATAAAAGGCTCAGAGAATGTGGTTGCTGATGCTCCCCTCTAGATGTTTCATGTAGATGCATGGTGCATACTTTGTACATAGTGTTTGTCATGTGCTGACCTTGTTGTTTTTGCAGTGGTGAACTCTCGGCGAGCCTGAGTACTCTCTACCAGCCGTCCCGACTGTAAAGGAGTTGAGTCGGAGCCAAAAGTATGACGAGGGTCAGGGTGTACGTGAATGTGAGTTGAGGCAGTGGTTGACAACCTTCGGTAACATGAGACGTTCAGGAAGGTTTTGTGATGTTGTGTCTTGGTGTGCTCTATGTACAAAACGGCCCGACGATTTGCCTTGTGGTCCCTTGGACCCCTCCATGTTCTATACAGCCTCCTCTTAATAAGTTTGGAGGATCTGTGTGGAGTGGGACCTCGGAAGATGGGGTTAAGTGCCTGACCATGTTTAAAAGGGTCGTGAGTGTTGACTGGGAAATCTCACTGTTTGGTTCGGCCACCAAGTGAGAGACACCTTGACATGTTTTTGTGAAGTTTCCTGCCTGGGGTACACCTGACTGCTCTGGGGTTTTGGCTCTACTCTCGTCTCCTGATCAGGAAGATGCCACCCTGGAGTACCCGTTGCTTGCTGGATTACCGTAGCAGAGGCACAGGCCTGTTGGTGCGGGCTTTCACAGTGGGCATTGTGTGCAAAAATTTGCATTGTAATGTGTATTGTTTAAAAGTCACTAAAATTGTAAATAGTTACACACTTGAGTATATGGGTATGGTTAAATTGCTTTTCTAAAAAATTCTGCAATCTCTTGTAAATAACAGTAAAGTGAAGAGTAGTTATGGGCTGGGAAAATGTAGCATTTCTAGTATCTTGTTTACCCCCTTCAGACTTAAGCAATATACTTTTTACTAGCCGTATCCTGAGGGACACAGCTAGCTTTTGGGGAGACTTCGTCTGGAGGTGGGGTGTTATGGGGCTATAGGACCCAACATGTATTTATAAGTAACAGTTACTCTGGAATACCTAATTATATTGAATTGATGGGGGCTTTGCTCTAAATGTCAGAAGGACTGATCAACCTTATGACTGAGGCAGCTGGGTCAAGCCTATTTTCTCAAAATAATAGGGTTTTACTATAGACACATAAACACACAATTTAAAAAAGTAGTTTATAAAGTTGTATTTCCTTTTGTAAAAGTAAAAATTTAAAGGTGTGGTAGAATTGTGGTAAAATGGAGAATTGTGCTTGGCAAAAAAGTAGTTTATAAAGTTGTATTTCCTTTTGTAAAAGTAAAATTAAAGGTGTGGAAATTGTGGTAACTGGAGAATTGTGCTTGGCAACAGTCTTTTTTTTTGGTGGGAGGAGCTTAGCCTCTTTCTCCCTCTCCCTCGCACTGACTCTCTCTCTGTGGCTGGCCCTTTAAACCCGGCAGGAACTCTGGTCCTTCTTCTATCTTTTGGGGCATTATGTGTGCTCCAGGGTGAGTTTTTTCATAATTTAAGTTGTGACCACCATACCAGGGTGACTAAAGTGTGTCAAAACACTGGTTAGCCCAGAGTTATGTCAAGGAGAGAGAGGACTAAAGTTGTTGGATATACCATGTGGGAAACAGCTATGCAGTGTGTAGATCGTTGTTTTGAAAATGTGAGGCTGTAATTGTATATTCTGTACATATCTATTGAGAATACAGTTATATTTTTATAGTAGTAGTTTACATAACCTGTGAAGAGGGCTGGTGAAAGGGTATCAGAGACACTCAGGATGATCAGCCATGATGTAAGTATTACCCCTAGACAAATAAGACCATTAAGTAAAAGCTACCCCACACTAGAACATGTAGTGAGAACCTTACTATCAAAGTAATAAGGGACAACCAACGTAACACAACCCTACAGCAAAAAGGGTGAGAATTACTATGGATATGAAGAAAGAGATCATTGCTAAGTATGAAAGTGGAGTGCGTGTCTCCAAGCTGGCCAGGTTGTACACAAAACCCCAATCAACCATCGCTACTATTGTGGCCAAGAAAACGGCAACAATGAAGCTGTTCTTGCCAAATGTGCAACTATATTTTCGAAACTGAGATCGCAAGTGATAGAAGATGTTGAGAGACTGTTATTGGTGTGGATAAACGAAAAACAGATAGCAGGAGATAGCATCTCTCAAGCGATCATATGTGAAAAGACTAGGAAGTTGCATGATGATTTAATTAGAAAAATGCCTGCAACTAGTGGTATGGGAGTGAATTTAAGGCCAGCAAAGGTTGGTTTGAGAGATTTAAGAATCGTAGTGGCATACATAATGTGATAAGGCATGGTGAGGCTGCCAGTTCGGACCACAAAGCAGCTGAAAAATATGTGCAGGAATTCAAGGAGTACATAGACAGTGAAGAATTGAAACCTGAACAAGTGTTTAATTGTGACACTGACAATGTTGTGAAACACTTTAGGAATGTCATAAAGGAACGGGAGGTACAGGCCTCTATGGACAGATATGTTGTGCAACGGAGGTCCAGTGACTCTCAAGCTGGTCCTAGTGGCATTAAAAGAAGAAGGGATGTAACCCCGGAAAAGGACTTGACACCTCAAGTCCTAATGGAAGGGAATTCCCCTTCTAAACACTAACACCATCCACACTCTCCCCTCCTCCCATCCCATCAATCATCACCAGATCTTCAATAAAGGTAAGTGTCATGTAATTATACATGTCTTCTTCAGTTTGTATGTATTAAAATTAATATTTCATGTGGTAAAATTTTTTTTTTTTAATACTTTTGGGTGTCTTGCATGGATTAATTTGATTTCCATTATTTCTTATGGGGAAAATTAACTCGACTAACAATAATTTTTATTAACGATGAGCTCTCAGGAACGGATTAATATCGTTGGCCGAGGGTCCACTGTATTACAATAATAATATTTCTTCGAATACTGAACAATAAAAATAAATCATCATCAAGATAATAGATGAAATGTTTCTCTCTTTCTCTCTCTCTCTCTCTCTCTCTCTCTCAAAAAAAAAAAAAAAAAAAAAAAAAAACTACATATAAAAACCTTCAGAATTGAATAAATTAGCATATAAAGAAATGGTGAGAGGAAAAAATGGTTACATACATGAATGATGGTATTGTAACTTCTTGGTAATTTTTTCATTCTTCAACACTAAACTACAAGATATTCTCAAGTATTAACTTTATATGTGCCAGTCTCAGAAGAAAAATCATGAGTAGTAATATTTATGAAGATATTCAGGAAAATGGGTTAGCTGGATTGGAGTTGCAGAAGGTAAGAAGTACAATGAAGGAGAGGATTGTTGCAATACAGAGGCTCATTTGAATTATAATGTATGTACACTTTGGCCTAGACACCTATTGAGTGAATGCAATAGTGGTGAATGTATTATTACCTTGATAGGAAATGGGCCAATGTGTTAAAAATTGTTGCTTTTTGCAAATGTTAATAAATAACTTCCTAAAAAATTCACCTGTGGTTAACATTCCTGATTACATGATGGAAAATTGATACCAATAGTTTCTTCTTTCAATATCCATTTCTTCTTCAGGTGGCTCAAGAAGAACCGGACTGCCAACTGTACCACCATACTGAGAAAATCATCAATTATTGTAAAATATTTGCCCATGTATGATTATTCCACAACCAATTTACCAATTAGGGATGAATGGATATATCTTCAGTAGTATTATTAAAATATACATACACACACACACATTTGAAGCCATGACAAAAAAAAAAGTGCAAAAGAGGTGAAAAAGTGAGTATAGTGGACCCTCGACCAACGGCTTTAATCCATTCCAGAAAGCTAGCCTTTGGTTGAATTAGCCGTTACTCGAATTAATTTCCCCATAAGAAATACATGTAATGGAAATAGAATTAATCCGTTCCAGACACCCCAAAAATTTTAAAACCCAAAAAATTTTTTTTTACTTTGAAATATACTTTTCCCTAAAACAAAAACAATAGGAAAAGAAAATAACAATACGTGGACCCCCGGAATTCGATTTAATCCTTTCCCTGAGAGCTCATGGGAAAAAAACCGGGAAAAATATCAAAAAACGGAATCAGTTTTCCTCATAAGAAAAAAGGGAAAATTTAAAATTTAACCGTTGAAAGGGAAAACCAAAAAGGATAAAAAAAAAAAAAATTTACTACTTTGAAATATTAAGTTAATGAAATTAAATTAATTAAAAATAACAATAAAAAAATTTTGACAAACCTCTAATGAAGTCTGGTGTTTGGGTTGGGGGGGGGGAGGGGGGAAGGTTTAGGGGTTTAAAAGGGGGGAACCCCCCTTCCTTTAGGAAGCCCTTTTTGGGGTTACTTCCCTTCTTCTTTTAATGCCACTAGGACCAGTTTGAGGGGTCACTGGACCTCTGTCGCACAACAAAAACTGGCAGCCTCACCCAAAGCCCAACACACTATGAAAGCCACACAATTTTTAAATCTTTCAAACCAACCTTTGGGTGGGCCCTTAAAATTTTTCTAATCACACTAGTTGAGGGAGTTTCTTTTTCCAAAACGTCCCCTGCCAAAATGCCCAAACCTTTTTACAAATATCGCTTTAAGATCTATTTTCCCGCTATCTGTTTTTTTATTTATCCACACCAGTAACAGTCTCTCAAAATTTTCTTTAAAACTTGCATCATGTTTTGTAATACATTTTTCCCTCTTTTGCAAGAACAGCTTCCTTGTTTTCCGTTTTTTTTGGGCACTTTTGTAGAGATGGTTGATTGAGGTTTATTTACAACCTGATTGCCCCCACCATTTACTCCCCTTTCGAAATCTGGGAATTAGCTTTTTTCTTCATTTCAATAGTCATTTGCGCCTTTTTTTTTCGAAGAGGGTTTGGGACTAGAAAACTTTTTTGGGGGCCCCTGGGGACTTATTTTGGGAGAAAGAAACCCAAAAACATGATAAAATGGAAATATTGGGAAATTTTCCGAATTAACCCTTTGATGCGCGCACCCCTGGCTGGGGTTTTAAAAAACTGGCCCCCCACGGGAGGTTTTAGGCCACACAGGACACCGTCTCGTGCGAATCGATCGAATACTGGGTTTTCAAACTACCGAGGCAAAATTTTTTCGATATGATGCATCGAATACCGGGTTTTTCGAATACTGATGCCATCGAATACCGGGGTCCACTGTAATTAAATGCCACTTACCTTTATTGTGGAGTGCTGATGAGTGATGTGCCGGCGGTGGCAGCAGCAGGGGGGGGAGGGGGGGCAGGAGGAGGGAGGGGGAGGAGGAGAGGAGAGGAGGAGAGGAGGTGGAGGAGGTGGAGGAGGTGGAGGTGGTGGTGGTGGTCTTCTATTGTTTGGAAGGGGAATCCCCTTCCATAAAGACTTCAGGTACCAAGTCCTCTGGTGGGGTTACTTCCCTTCTTGATTTTTTTAATGCCACTAGGACCAGCTTGAGAGTCACTGGACCCCTGTCGCACCAAAAATCTGTCCAGAGAGCTCTGCTTCTCACGTGCCCTTAGGATTTCCCTAAAATGGGACACAAGAGTGTCATTGTACATGTTGCCAATACAGCCTGCAACAGCTGTGACAGGATAAAATTCATTGATAAATGCTTGCACTTTTGTAAACATTGTACACATTTCCTTAATCGGCGACAAAGGCATCTTCCTCCGTCTCTCTTCCTCCTGCTCTGAAGAACATTCCTGAGCTGTGATCTGTTGCTGTTGCACCTCAAGCTCTTGCAGGTCTGCAGTGGTTAGTTCTTCATCGTCATCCTGTACCAATTCTTCCACATCCTCGCCACAAACCTCCAACCCCAAGGACTTCCCCAATGACACAATAGCTTCCACTACTGGCATTGGCTCCTGAGGGTTAGCCCCAAACCCTTCAAAATCCGTCTCGTACACACTGTGGCCACAGTTTCCTCCAAGCAGAGTTCAAAGTCCTGCAAGTCACTCCCTCCCAAGCCTTACCTATAAGGTTTATGCAACTGAGGATATTGAAGTGATCTTTCCAAAGCTCTCTTAGGGTCAATTCAGTATGAGGTCACTTCAAAGCACTTTTGAAACACTGCTTTTGTGTAGAGCTTTTTGAAGTTTGAAATGACCTGCTGGTACATGGGCTGGAGGAGAGTTGTATTAGGAGTCAAAAACTTCACTTTAACAAAGTTAAACTCCCCTGCAATTTGCTCTTGCAACTCGTGATGATGAGTAGGAGCATTGTCCAGTACCAGGAGGCACTTGAGTGACAATTTCTTTTCCAGGAGGTATTTTTTCACAGTGGGGCCAAACACACCATAAAACCAGTCCATGAAAAGTTCCCTAGTGACCCATGCCTTTGTGTTTGATCTCCACAGCACACACAAATTACCCTTGATGATATTGTTTTTCCTGAATACTCTGGGAGTTTCAGAGTGATATGCCAATAAAGGCTTCACTTTGCAATCACCCACTAGCATTACTACACAACATTAATTTTCAGCCTGTCTTTCATAGGCTTATGTCCTGGAATAATACTGAACACAATATCGGGAGTTCACAAGCACCACTTAGAAAGAGTTTCTCTTAAATGAAGGCTTGTCTTGCATATAATCTGCATTTGCTGTATGACTCCTATGGGTTTATCTCTTAGTTATGATATACAGGAAGGCCCCACTTATACGGCTGGTTAGGTTCCAGGCTACCGCCGTAAAGCGGAAACCGCCGTAAAGTGGAACACCCTTTTTTTCCACTTACAAATGCAAACAAACACTAGATAACAAGTTTACACTAACATATATTAAGTTAGCAATAGAACCAGGCATCAAAAAACAATAAAAAAGTACAATACACACATAGTGCACTCATTACTTACCTTAAAAAAATTTATAGTCTTAATCTAGGGTGAGACAAGTAGTATTTATTGTAAGAAAGCAAGTGTGGTATGTATGGTAGTCAGCCAGGCTACCATACCAGGCCACCCCACCCACACATACAATTCTATGATATTTAAGCATCCCAGAGCGATAAAATGTATATACAGTTCACTCATTATTTACCTTAAAATATAGGGTGAGATGAGTAGTATTTATTGTAAAAAATCAAGTGTGGTATGTATGGTAGTCAGCCAGGCTACCATACCAGGCCAACCCACCCACACATATTCTATGATATTTAAGCATCCCAGAGCGATAAAATGTATATACAGTTCACTCATTACTTACCTTAAAATATTTGTAGTCTTAATGTAGGGTCAGGAGTAAGTAAATGAGATAAAATGAATAAATGAGAGAAAGAATGAGTGCATGAGAGAGGACAGGCGCAGAGTTATGTAAACAAACCAGGCAAAGGTAAGTTTTGTAAACGAAGTGTACACGTCTGGTTTGTGTACAAGTTACATTGTGTACAGGTTGTCTCTACATTGATACGGTAGAATAAATAAAGAAGAACACTCCAATTCTCATGTAACATCATTTTGCGCTGTATAGCCCTTGTGGCTTAGAGCTTCTTTTTTTATTATAATAATAATAATAACATCATTTTGAGAAGAAATGATGCTCTGAGTGAAGGCAATGGAAATAAGTCACTCTGACTTTTTTGGGTTATCCTAGGTTCTCTACACATATGTTGTTATGTATGATAATCTATGTAACTGTATTTGTGTATACCTGAATAAACTTACTTACATACATATGCCCCTCAAGGAAGGTTCCTTGATGTTGGTGAGGGGCTCTTGATTTAGGGAATTGGATCTGTGCTCCAGTTTCCCAAATTAAGCCTGAATGCCTTCCACATCCCCCCCCCCAGGTGCTGTATAATCCTCTGGGTTTAGCGCTTTCCCCTTGATTATAATAATAATAATACATACATACGAAAGGAATAATTTTCTACAGTTACCCCCAGTAACACATTTTCTCTTATGTTAGATTAGAGAAAATGTTATTCTTGGCATCACTTGTACAAGTTACCTGGCTACCACATCTCATATTTATGTTTATTTATTCTATTATAGGGTGTATTTATCATCTTTTTATGTTATGTATCATGTTTATTATATAATTTTGAAAAAAATATCATGGATGGATTAATGAAAATGTGTATATTAACGTAATATACAACATTTAATAAGACTCGGTGATTATTATTATTATTATTAGCATTTCTAATATGGCGTCACTTGTGCAAGTCGTCTGCTACCACATCTCATATTTATGTTTATTTATTCTATTGTGGGGTGTATTTATCATCTTTTTATGTTATGTATCGTGTTTATTATATAATTTTGAAAAAATATCATAGATGGATTAATGAAAATGAGTATTTAACGTAATATACGACATTTAAATGAGACGATGATTATTATTATCATTACTAATATGACGTCTGGAGACATAAGACACTCTTACTGATTTTAATGTGTACCTGCATGCCAGCACAGTATGTAAGTTTATTTAAGTACAGGTATACATAAGTATAATTATCAGAGTATATATAAAATATGAAATAACTTTTAAAAACATTTGAAATTTTGGAGTTTCCAGACAAAATGGAGAGACTTAGTGCTTACTGAGCTCACGAAGAATGTAAACAAACAAGGTGGGGCGCGGTGACCATATTAGAAAGTCAGGTGGGGGGAGCCGTATAGCGAGTTTTGGTCATAATTTGAAATGACCGTATTAGCAGAACGCCGTACAGTGGACCCCCGGTTAACGATATTTTTTCTCTCCAGAAGTATGTTTAGGTGCCAGTACTGACCGAATTTGTTCCCATAAGGAATATTGTGAAGTAGATTAGTCCATTTCAGACCCCTAAACATACACGTACAAACGCACTTACATAAATACACTTACATAATTGGTCGCATTCGGAGGTGATCGTTATGCGGGGGTCCACTGTAATAATAATGTCTATATAGAAAACCAATCTATTCTAAAATAAAGCAAACACCTTTTCCTCTCATTCTCCACAAACAAATGGTGGTGTATCTAAGAGTACACAGTTTGCAATTTGTATTTTAAATTTTTATTCAAACAAAAAGTAGAAGACTTACTATTATGCAGACTACTGCAATACTTTAATAATTGTACAAATAATGTCAACTCATTCATGACTGCATATTAGAATGGCTACTTGGACATTTATTGGACAATGACATCATTTGTTTACTTTTGAGCATTGGCAAAAATCAAACATTTCCCCTACTTTTAGCTCCATTTCAAGGTTCTTTTTATAGTAAAATCAATCAAAATCACCTCTATTTCTATAATATGTTTTCCATTCTATCAAATGAGACCAAGAAAACGAGAATACAATCATAAATACTATACGAAAATTAAAAAAAACGGTCGGAGTTTTTTTTTCTCATTATGCACTGCGTGCTCCAGGATTTTTTTTATATGGTGCACACACACCCATTCTCTCACATGTGGGCCTACCAGCTTTCTGCTGCTTGATTTGAAGCCGTTTGAATTTATGAGTATATGTACGTTAAACACGGTACCTCGTAAGACGTATATATACGGCCGCGACAGTCAAAGGGTTAATATTCCCTGCAATATATTTGCACATAAAAACATTTGTGACTGCTACAGTACAGTATTATTATATTTCCCTACATCATATTTGTGCACCAAACATTTGTGAATTTTCAAGATTTGCGAGGTTCTCGATCCCCAACCCCCTCTAATATGGAGGGCCTCCTGTAATGATATAATACACAAGATTCTCAATGTGTTTGTAAGTCAAGGACTAACTGTACAAGGTATACAGACCATAGCTAACATTTGTGATGTACTACTATGTACAGTATATAGAAAATCCCTTGTTATGCAGAGCATTTCCTGCAACTTAGGTTATTGTATTTTGCAGTTTATTAGATGCAATTTTTCCCCATAAAATGTCTCCCAAAAATCACTGCATCTTATAAACTGAAGGTCAGTTATGGGAGTTGTAAGTTGGGTTGTGGGGGGGGGGGCTGTAGCTCTCCCAGTTAAATCCAATGCTGAACCATTGAAATAAAACAAGTCATAAGC
The DNA here is from genome assembly GCF_026875155.1 of Cherax quadricarinatus. NCBI lineage: Eukaryota > Metazoa > Arthropoda > Malacostraca > Decapoda > Parastacidae > Cherax > Cherax quadricarinatus. The sequence continues at coordinate 18,674,313 of NC_069492.1, forward strand.
TGTGAAATACGGTAATTTTGTCCCCAGGATGCGACCCACACCAGTTGGATTACTGGGTGAAGGCTCAAACCTCCACCACTAACTGGTCACAAACCATGCCGTGTTTATTTCCCCTGTGTGACTTAGTTATTTTCTTCCTGTGAGCAGCGACCAACAATATTTACTGTTGAGAGGTGAGCCGCTGTGATCACTTGGTTCATAAAGACAGTGGACAGTACAATGCTGTCGAATATGAAGAACATCCTGAGAGATACATCTCTGTCTTTTCTCACAAGGTTAGAATTTTTTGCTCACAAGGTCATTGCCCTGCTCACAGGGTCATTGTCTTGCTCACATGGTTATTGTCCTGCTCACATGGTCATTGTCCTGCTCACAAGGTCATTGTCCTGCTCACAAGGTCATTGTCCTGCTCACAAGGTTATTGTCCTGCTCACAAGGTCATTGTCCTGCTCACAAGGTTATTGTCCTGCTCACATGGTCATTGTCCTGCTCACAAGGTTATTGTCCTGCTCACATGGTCATTGTCCTGCTCACAAGGTTATTGTCCTGCTCACAAGGTCATTGTCCTGCTCACAAGGTTATTGTCCTGCTCACAAGATCATTGTCCTGCTCACAAGATTATTGTCCTGCTCACATGGTCATTGTCCTGCTCACAAGGTCATTGTCCTGCTCACAAGGTCATTGTCCTGCTCACAAGGTTATTGTCCTGCTCACAAGGTCATTGTCCTGTTCACCAAATTAATTTTTTATCATATGGTCGTTTTCTTGGTCATGAGAACAGTTTTCTTGATTGTAAGATAATTTTCTTACCAAACAATGGCAAAAGTATGGTAGGCCAACCCTGAATCATACAACTTTTCACTGTATGTAGAGACTATATATTTTGACTGTATATAGAAATTGTATATAGTATTTTCACTGTATGTAGAGTTTGTATATATTTTCAAAGTATATACTGGAACTTGTATATATCTTCATTGTATATAGAACTTTTGTATCTTCTCACTGTGCATAGAACTTGTATATGTTTTCATTCATTTCACTGGTTGTTTCAGGTGGTGCCATATGCCACATTGATCATCAGTGGTATATACGGGACAGTGAACTCACCCAAACTTCTGACCATCCCTGATGCCAAGGTCCTCCTGCAGCCTATATACACTCTGGCTCCCTACAAGTGTAAGTTTCTTTATATTTACTCAAGGATATTTACAGGGTTGGGTTAAAAGTTGCTATCTTTATTTACAAGAGCTGTTACTTAACTTCAACTCATTTGAAAACCTTTTTATTTTATGACCACAATGGATTTTGACTTTTTTGGGTTATCTTGGTGGGTATTTTACAAATATGTATGGTAATTGTACTTAAGTGTACCTGTAGCCTACTTACTTACAAACAGAATGAAATTGGAGGCATATGTGGGCCAGCAATTTTATTTGGTCATCTGACTTTATTTCAGTTATGTTATGTTGTATGAACATGTTCCATTTTAGAATCATCTTAGGAATAAATGATCTCAGATGAAGTGATGTTCTGGAGTAGGGTACAGTGAGAGTGTAGTTGCTGCTTGCTGCCTGTCTTGTGGTGTAGAAGCTCACTTCTTGCTGTTCTTGGAGTGGAGGTACTTTGACATTATTAGCCTTGTCTACAACAGTAAGGCAACCCACATCCCTCCAGTGTTGAAGGCTCTGTTGAAATGATGGATCTGTCCAGGCTGGGTTCAGACAAGAGATAAGTCATCTTCCTCTCTTCTCTATTCTGTCAAGAAATCACAGATGAGACATGGGGCAGGCAATCCAAGAAAGTGGAGCACACTCAAGGTGTAAGCAGTCTTGTCTCATACAGAGTCTTGCAGCCTGTACTGTTTAGAGTCAAATTTTACCCCATGGATATCAACCTCATCTCAGGGTACCAACACTCTCCCATTCATTCTTACCGCTGCTCCAGCATTACTATCACGGTTCCTAGAGACCATAATCTGTGTTTTCTTAGAAGCAAATGCAACCTGCCATCATTTTTTCTAGGCTAATATAGCTGTAAGCTGGTGATTGATTTAATGTAGAGCAGCTAGCATTTCCTCTCCTGGATAAGTGAATGTTGGAGTACAGTCATCTCCATATGCATGGGATTCTAGAATGAGCTGAAGGTCATTGAAATAAACATTCCATAACAATAGCATAAGCACACTTCCCTGTGATACACTGGCACTAGTAGTGTGTCTTGTTGACTCTGTTCCACTCAGAACTACACTTAGAGATATACCTTGGAGGTAATCAATGAGAAGGCATAGTGTAGATCTAGCTGGTGACTCCTAGTGCTTGCAGTTTTGCCAAGAGTCCCTGGTGCCATACTCGGTGGAAATGTAGCAATGTCCAGTGTTATTACACAGCTGACTGATGAATCATTTAGTGACTGGTGCCACTTAGTGGAGAAGTTTAACAACAGATCAGAAGAGTGACCTTTTCTGAAGCCATATTGACGGTCACAAAGAAGTGAATGGTAGTGGAAAAACTCGTCCTCATTTGTTGTGAGGTTATTGTCTCAGGAATCTTGCCAGTGATTGACAAAACTGACACAAGTCTGTGGTTGTTGATTTCCATTCTGCTCTTCCTTTTGTGAACAGAGAAGGCCATTTGCACTACTAGGCACTGCTAATAGATGTGAGTTAGAGGTGCTGCTAGCTGGTCTGCACATCTACTCAGCAATCTTGGACCCACAGCCTTTTTCTTCCTCTCTGTCTGCCTATACTTACCTATTTGTATTTCTCAGTTCCTTACATACAGACTTAGTGCCTATTTTGAATATAATAATAGTAATAATAATCCACAAAGTAAAATTGAGACTCATTCCCCTCTGTGTCCACTGATAGACATACTGTGGTCTCTAAATAGATAATCATATACAAAAAACCACATACTGATTATTATTATTATGATAATGAAGATGATGTTGCTTATTACAGAGAGGTTCACCATCACTGCCACACAGGATGCTGGCCATCTGTGACGTCTCAGCAGATCCTGGAGGATCTAGAGAGTTCGTGACAAAGTGTACCACCATTGACAACGCCCTTCTGTCTCTACGACGCCGACCAGTATAAAGACACTAACAGGTACACAAGTAAAGATAGTGAGAGAAATAACGACAGACAGAGTTAGTGGCTTTCTTTGTACTTAACAATATTCTATAACATGTAAATCATACATTATGATTAATATTGTGGAACCCTGTTACAGCTTCAAGGGCCCCAGGGTACTGGTGTGCAGCATAGACAATATGCTCACACAGCTGCCCAGGGAAGCCACGGATTTGTTCGGGTCTCTGCTGCTGCCTCACATGTACGGCATCTTGCAGTCTGATGCCTCCACGGCCTTCGAGGAGCAGTCATTCACCCACAAAGTGCATGGGGTTAGTTTTTTGATGTTCAGTTGTGAAGTTCATGGGATCAGTCTCTTGATGTTCAATTATTAAATTCATGTAAGTCTGACTGACCTTGGCTACAAGACTGACTGCAAGTCTGACTGACCTTGGCTACAAGACTGACTGTAAGTCTGACTGACCTTTGCTACAAGACTGACTGTAAGTCTGACTGACCTTGGCTACAAGACTGACTGTAAGTCTGACTGACCTTGGCTACAAGACTGACTGTAAGTCTGACTGACCTTGGCTACAAGACTGACTGTAAGTCTGACTGACCTTGGCTACAAGACTTACTGTAAGTCTGACTGACCTTGGCTACAAGACTGACTGTAAGTCTGACTGACCTTGGCTACAAGACTGACTGCAAGTCTGACTGACCTTGGCTACAAGACTGACTGTAAGTCTGACTGACCTTTGCTACAAGACTGACTGTAAGTCTGACTGACCTTGGCTACAAGACTGACTGTAAGTCTGACTGACCTTGGCTACAAGACTGACTGTAAGTCTGACTGACCTTGGCTACAAGACTGACTGTAAGTCTGACTGACCTTGGCTACAAGACTGACTGTAAGTCTGACTGACCTTGGCTACAAGACTGACTGTAAGTCTGACTGACCTTGGCTACAAGACTGACTGTAAGTCTGACTGACGTTGGCTACAAGACTGACTGTAAGTCTGACTGACCTAGGCTACAAGACTGACTGTAAGTCTGACTGACCTTGGCTACAAGACTGACTTTAAGTCTGACTGACCTTGGCTACAAGACTGACTGTAAGTCTGACTGACCTTACCTTGAGTTTACCTGGAGAGGGTTTCGGGGGTCAACACCCTCGCGGCCCGGTCTAAGACCAGGCCTCATGGTGGATCAGGGTCTGATCAACCAGGCTGTTACTGCTGGCCAAGCTGACATATGAACCACAGCCCAGATGGTCAGGTACTGACTTTAGGTGCCTGTCCAGTGCCTTCTTGAAGACAGCCAGGGGTCTATTGGTAATCCCCCTTTTGTATACTGGGAGGCAATTGAACAGTCTTGGGCCCCTGACACTTATTGTGTTGTCTCTCAGTGTACTCGTGGCACCCCTACTTTTCATCGGAGGAATGTTGCATCTCCTGCCAAGTCTTTTGCTTTCATAAGGAGTGATTTTCGTGTGCAGGTTTGGTACCAATCCCTCCAGGACCTTCCAAGTGTATATTATCATGTCTCTCTCTCACCTGCATTCGAGGGAATACAGACCAAGGACCTTCAACTGTTCCCAGTAGTTTAGATGCCTTATAGCACTTATGTGTGCCATGAAAGTTCTTTGTACACTCTCTAGGTCAGCAATGTCACCAGCCTTGAAGGGGACAGTTGGTGTACATCAGTATTCCAGGGTAGAGAGAACAAGCAGTTTAAAGAGAATCATCATGGCTTTGGTGTCCCTAGTTTTGAAAGTTCTCATTATCCATCCTATCACTTTCCTAGCAGGTGCAGTAGATACATTGTTGTGGTCTTTGAAGTTGAGATCCTCTGACATAATCACTCCCAGGTCCTTCACATTACTTTTTTGCTCTATTGTATGGTTAGAATATGCTGCTATGTATGATAATGTATGTAGCTATGTGTACCTGTAACTGAATAAACTTACTTATGAGAAAAGTGCTAGACAAGAGTAAAGCAGCAGCAGGTCACACTGGGTCGCAACTAGTAAGCAGCAGCAGGTCACTCTGGGTCACAACTAGCAAGCAGCAGGTCACACTGGGTCATAACTAGCAAGCAGCAGCAGGTCACACTGGGTCATAACTAGCAAGCAGCAGCAGGTCACTCTGGGTCACAACTAGCAAGCAGCAGGTCACACTGGGTCGCAACTAGTAAGCAGCAGCAGGTCACTCTGGGTCACAACTAGCAAGCAGCAGGTCACACTGGGTCACAACTAGCAAGCAGGTCACACTGGGTCACAACTAGCAAGCAGTAGTAGGTTTATCTGGGTCACAACTAGTTAGCAGCAGGTCACACTGGGTCATAACTAGCAAGCAGCAGCAGGTCACACTGGGTCATAACTAGCAAGCAACAGATCACACTGGGTCAGAACTAGCAAGCAGCAGCAGGTCACACTGGGTCAGAACTAGCAAGCAGCAGCAGGTAACACTGGGTCAGAACTAGCAAGCAGCAGCAGGTCACACTGGGTCAGAACTAGCAAGCAGCAGCAGGTCACACTGGGTCAGAACTAGCAAGCAGCAGCAGGTCACACTGGGTCATAACTAGTAAGCAGCAGCAGGTCACACTGGGTCAGAACTAGCAAGCAGCAGCAGGTCACACTGGGTCAGAACTATCAAGCAGCAGCAGGTCACACTGGGTCATAACTAGCAAGCAACAGATCACACTGGGTCAGAACTAGCAAGCAGCAGCAGGTAACACTGGGTCAGAACTAGCAAGCAGCAGCAGGTCACACTGGGTCAGAACTAGCAAGCAGCAGCAGGTCACACTGGGTCAGAACTAGCAAGCAGCAGCAGGTCACACTGGGTCATAACTAGTAAGCAGCAGCAGGTCACACTGGGTCAGAACCAGCAAGCAGCAGCAGGTCACACTGGGTCAGAACTATCAAGCAGCAGCAGGTCACACTGGGTCATAACTAGCAAGCAACAGATCACACTGGGTCAGAACTAGCAAGCAGCAGCAGGTAACACTGGGTCAGAACTAGCAAGCAGCAGCAGGTCACACTGGGTCATAACTAGCAAGCAGCAGCAGGTCACACTGGGTCATAACTAATAAGCAGCAGCAGGTCACACTGGGTCAGAACTAGCAAGCAGCAGCAGGTCACACTGGGTCAGAACTAGCAAGCAGCAGCAGGTCACACTGGGTCAGAACTAGCAAGCAGCAGCAGGTCACACTGGGTCATAACTAGCAAGCAGCAGTGGGTTTATCTAGGTCATAACTAACAAGCAGCAGCAGGTCACACTGGGTCAGAACTAGCAAGCAGCAGCAGGTCACACTGGGTCAGAACTAGCAAGCAGCAGCAGGTCACACTGGGGCATAACTAACAAGCAGCAGTAGGTCACACTGGGTCAGAACTAGGAAGCAGCAGCAGGTCACACTGGGTCAGAACTAGCAAGCAGCAACAGGTCACACTGGGTCAGAACTAGCAAGCAGCAGCAGGTCACACTGGGTCACAACTAGCAAGCAGCAGCAGGTCACACTGGATTAGAACTAGCAAGCAGCAGCAGGTCACACTGGGTCAGAACTAGCAAGCAGCAGCAGGTCACACTGGGTCAGAACTAGCAAGCAGCAGCAGGTCACACTGGGGCATAACTAACAAGCAGCAGTAGGTCACACTGGGTCAGAACTAGGAAGCAGCAGCAGGTCACACTGGGTCAGAACTAGCAAGCAGCAACAGGCCACACTGGGTCAGAACTAGCAAGCAGCAGCAGGTCACACTGGGTCACAACTAGCAAGCAGCAGCAGGTCACACTGGATCAGAACTAGCAAGCAGCAGGTCACACTGGGTCAGAACTGGCAAGCAGCAGCAGGTCACACTGGGTCAGAACTAGCAAGCAGCAGCAGGTCACACTGGGTCAGAACTAGCAAGCAGCAGCAGGTCACACTGGGTCACAACTAGGAAGCCGTGCATAACAAGGGACTTTCCATGGAATGTACTTTAGAAAAAAAAATTAACTGTATTCCGGAAATAGACTGTACCACTGAAATAGACTGTACTACTGTTATTGCTGTTCTTGCTGCTGAACAGCGGTTTAGTGCCGATGAAGGTAGCGTAGGTAGGAATGATACGGCCGTGGACTAGTTTGGCTTTAATTGGGTAGGAGTGAGTACACAACGGGCAGTGTGAGGGAGTGACCGCAAGCCAGTCCATGGAGGGGGAGCACTTGTGTCTATCAAGAGGGTTGGCCTAGGAGTGAGGGCAGATGGGCTGAGCCTCCCACTGACCTGGGTGAACCTACAGAGGGCAGCACCTAAATGCCGCGAAATATGAACTAGTCAGAGCAGACGGCTAGACCGAATCTTACAAACGCGATTGAGCTGCACAAAGGCACCTATATCATCCCGGGTGAGATCCACTGCTGCAACAGTAGCACGAATGTACTGTGCATCCATGGGACTATCAAATAGGGCCTTAACAGTCGTCTCGACTGACTGCAGTCATGGCTCTAACCTATTTGAACGACCGTCAAAAAGAAGGGTCGGGTATGGACGAGTAGCCGGCCCACTGGTGGTCGAGATTTGAGCCACAAGTTGACCAACTGTCACGGGGGCTTCGATGCCCTGCCGCGTGTTCACGCTGGCTGAGGCACCATTGCTAGCATCAGCAGAATCTGGACTAATGGTACGGCCACTGCGTGTCTTAGTCATGACGTCAATTGTTCAAACGCAAGCAGGTCACGAAGAGGGTAAACAGGTCAGAGCAAGAAATGGTATGCACTGGCTACAATTCAACACAGAGTCAGAGAGAACACGACACCACGGTACTAGGTAAACTGCTTAGTGATGGAAATAATTTGAGCAAAACAACAAAAAGTGGTACACACTGAAACACAAAATAAGAGATGTATGCAAGAGAATGAACTACAGGGAAGTGCACAAAATGAAGCTAAGGGTGGTCAATAATTTCACCAGGAGACTGGCAACAAAATTTATGAAAAGGAGTTGAACTGTAAACACTGGTAGCAAAAATTGCACAAAATTTAAAATAAATCAGGTACTACACAACACTAAACTGTGCTGCAAGCACAGTTTAAAAATATTGCAGGTGCTAGCAGTTGCAAATTGGAATGCAAAAAAAAAATCACTTGCACAAAGGGAAGTTGGCACAGCAAAGATATCAGAGAATGGGATTGTGCCAAAAATCACAGAAAAAAAAAATACACTGTATCAAGAAATGCTATATTGCACACAAAATAAAATTAATAAAAATGCAAATTATTAAATTCAAGAATAGGGCAAAGGTTAACTGGTGTTAGCAGGGTGTACACTGGCAAAAACAAAAATTTCACAATCTCAAGATCAAAATTAATGAACTTCACAAGTAAGTTTGGTAATTAATGGTAAATAAGCAGGTTCCCAAAAATGCACTCAATGACTTGGGTATACAAAATAGCAAAAAGTAATGCACATTGGTGAATACTCACAGATAAAACATAGAATACAGGAAGGCCCCACTTATACGGCTGGTTAGGTTCCAGGCTACCGCCGTAAAGCAGAAACCGCCGTAAAGTGGAACACCCTTTTTTTCCACTTACAAATGCATACAAACACTAGATAACAAATTTACACTAACATATATTAAGTTAGCAATAGAATCAGGCATCAAAAAACAATAAAAAGTACAATACACACATAGTGCACTCATTACTTACCTTAAAATATTTATAGTCTTAATCTAGGGTGAGACAAGTAGTATTTATTGTAAGAAATCAAGTGTGGTATATATGGTAGTCAGCCAGGCTCCCATACCAGGCCACCCCACCCACACATATATTCCATGATATTTAAGCATCCCAGAGCGATAAAATGTATATACAGTTCACTCATTACTTACCTTAAAATATTTGTAGTCTTAATGTAGGGTCAGGAGTAAGTAAATGAGATAAAACGAATAAATGAGAGAGAGAAAGAATGAGTGCATGAGAGGGGACAGGCGCAGAGTTATGTAAACAAACCAGGCGAAGGTAAGTTTTGTAAACGAGGTGTACGCGTCTGGTTTGTGTACAAGTTACATTGTGTACAGGTTGTCTCTACATTGATACGGTAGAATAAATAAAGAAGAACACTCCCATTCTCATGTAACATCATTTTAAGAAGAAATGATGCTCTGAGTGAAGGCAATGGAAATAAGTCACTCTGACTTTTTTGGGTTATCCTAGGTTCTCTACACATATGTTGTTATGTATGATAATCTATGTAACTGTATTTGTGTATACCTGAATAAACTTACATACATACGAAAGAAATAATTTTCTACAGTTACCCCCAGTAACACATTTTCTCTTATGTTAGATTAGAGAAAATGTTATTCTTGGCATCACTTGTACAAGTTATCTGGCTACGACATCTCATATTTATGTTTATTTATTCTATTGTAGGGTGTATTTATCATCTTTTTATGTTATGTTTCGTGTTTATTATATAATTTTGAAAAAATATCATGGATGGATTAATGAAAATGTGTATATTAACGTAATATACAACATTTAATAAGACTTGATGATTATTATTATTATTAGCATTTCTAATATGGCGTCACTTGTGCAAGTCGTCTGCTACCACATCTCATATTTATGTTTATTTATTCTATTGTGGGGTGTATTTATCATCTTTTTATGTTATGTATCGTGTTTATTATATAATTTTGAAAAAATATCATAGATGGATTAATGAAAATGTGTATTTAACGTAATATACGACATTTAAATGAGACGATGATTATTATTATCATTACTAATAGGACGTCTGGAGACATAAGACACTCTTACTGATTTTAATGTGTACCTGCATGCCAGCACAGTATGTAAGTTTATTTAAGTACAGGTATACATAAGTATAATTATCAGAGTATATATAAAATATGAAATAACTTTTAAAAACATTTGAAATTTTGGAGTTTCCAGACAAAATGGAGAGACTTAGTGCTTACTGAGCTCACGAAGAATGTAAACAAACAAGGTGGGGTGCGGTGACCATATTAGAAAGTCAGGTGGGGGGAGCCGTATAGCGAGTTTTGGTCATAATTTGAAATGACCGTATTAGTGGAACGCCGTAAAGTGAAACGCCATAAAGCGGGGCCTTCCTGTATATGTAAAGCAAATAAATGGGGAAACAGGAGAAAAGTGTAATGGGCTAGGCACAGATTGTATCACTGCAGGTAGAATAAACTAATACTTAAGTACTTGAAGATTACACTTATTAAAAGAAAAAAAAACACACTAACAAACAAAGCAGTACAGGGTTGTCAACAATCTGTGGCTAACTTGCAGGTGCAACTAACAAAATTAACAGCACACAGGAATTACTTGCAAACTGTGTGTGAGAGGTAAATTGTATAAATGGTTAACACTGAACAATTTAAATCAAGAACTGAGGTGCAAGATGCAGAATAAAATACTGAAATTTAAAATGTAGGAGTGCAAAATAAATGTACAAAATTTAAGTAGCTGTGGATAAGTGGCAAAATGTACACTGATGACTAAAACTGAACAATTTACTGAAGTATGGCTTCAGTAACTGTAACTGTATTGGTGCAGAACAGTTAAATAATGTCACAAAATATTAGGAAATGCTAGGTAAGTCACTGTTTACTTAACTTTGAGTGCAGGAGATGGACGAAGGTACTGGGTGCTGCAGGTCCTGAAACTTTCAGTGATGCTCTAGTAACACTACACGCCTCGTAGCATTTGTATACTGCTATGGGGCTTCAATGTCGTAGGAAAAATTATCAGAATGGACTTGGGAAGAACAGGAAAGACCGGGGTTACTCTGTGGAGGTATAAGATATGAGAGAAACGTGGCTAACTCAGCGTGAGCCACAGCTGTGCGTGGTATGTTTACACTGGCAAGTGTGTCTGGGCGCGCTCACTGACTGCGGCTTTAGCACACGGAGAACAAAACATTTACTGCACTACTCGAACGTGCTAAAAACAAGCTTAAGTGAAACTATGAACTGGTGCGAGGAAGTTTTACTGTAACAAATCACTGGGGAAAACAAAACTGGTGATGAACTGGGAATGTAACAGCAAGGGAAAGAAAAAAAAAAAATTTTAACTGGGCAACACAAGAAAAAACTGCACTGGCTGGAGATACGTAGATGCTGAGTAGTTGTAGACACAATGATGAGTCACGAGCTGCTGTAGACGGCGTGGGGGCTGAACTGAGCTGCCTTAGGGGCTAAGCCAACTGGGTTCCCACGTGGTTAAGCCAGGTAGAACTTCTCGGAGGAAACTGGGAAGAACACAGCACACATGGACTGCGAGATGGACCTCGTTGCATAGCAGAGAAGGCTGTAGAGAGGGCTGGTGAGGTGAACACGTCACTGCTAAGGCTGGAGATGACGCCGTGATGCCTATGTCCAGATTTTGTGGGAAAAATCTAGGACGAAGATCTATCTCAGGTCCCGTCAAGACGCTGGGAGCAACAGATAACTCTTTAGGCCAGCAGGTGCGTTGGATGACGATGGATGATGTTGGCTGGCGTCGACCGATGGTGTTGACCCCTCCACCCTGAAGAGGCTCACAATGCCGTTGGCTCCGCTGTCACCACTGTTATTGCTGTTCTTGCTGCTGAACAGCAGTTTAATGCCGATGAAGGTAGCGTAGGTAGCAATGATACGGCCGTGGACTAGTTTGGCTTTAATTGGGTAGGAGTGAGTACACAACGGGCAGTGTGAGGGAGTGACCGCAAGCCAGTCCGTGGAGGGGGAGCACGTGTGTCTATCAAGAGGGTCGGCCTAGGAGTGAGGGCGGATGGGCTGAGCCTCCCACTGACGTGGGTGAGCCTACAGAGGGCAGCACCTAAATGCCGCGAAATATGAACTAGTCAGAGCAGACGGCTAGGCTGTGTGTTCCGACAGTACAGGCTGTCTACACTACTGAAATAGACTGTACTACTGAAATAGACTGTACCACTGAAATAGACTGTTCCACTGAAATAGACTGTAACACTCAAATAGACTGTTCCACTGAAATAGACTGTTCTCCTGAAGTAGACTCTACTCCTGAAATAGACTGTACTCCTGAAGTAGACTGTACCCCAGAAGTAGACTGTACTCCTGAAGTAGACTGTACTCCAGAAATAGACTGTACTCCTGAAGTAGACTGTACTCCTGAAGTAGACTGTACTCCAGAAATAAACTGTACTCCTGAAGTAGACTGTACTCCTGAAAGTAGACTGTACTCCTGAAGTAGACTGTTCTCCAGAAATAGACTGTCACACTGGGTCAGAACTAGCAAGCAGCAGCAGGTCACACTGGGTCACAACTAGCAAGCAGCAGCAGGTCACACTGGATCAGATCTAGCAAGCAGCAGCAGGTCACACTGGGTCAGAACTAGCAAGCAGCAGCAGGTCACACTGGGGCATAGCTAACAAGCAGCAGTAGGTCACACTGGGTCAGAACTAGGAAGCAGCAGCAGGTCACACTGGGTCAGAACTAGCAAGCAGCAACAGGTCACACTGGGTCAGAACTAGCAAGCAGCAGCAGGTCACACTGGATCAGAACTAGCAAGCAGCAGGTCACACTGGGTCAGAACTGGCAAGCAGCAGCAGGTCACACTGGGTCAGAACTAGCAAGCAGCAGCAGGTCACACTGGGTCAGAACTAGCAAGCAGCAGCAGGTCACACTGGGTCACAACTAGGAAGCCGTGCATAACAAGGGACTTTCCATGGAATGTACTTTAGAAAAAAAAATTAACTGTATTCCGGAAATAGACTGTACTCCTGAAGTAGACTGTTCCACTGAAATAGACTGTACTACTGAAATAGACTGTACTACTGAAATAGACTGTACCACTGAAACAGACTGTTCCACTGAAATAGACTGTAACACTGAAATAGACTGTTCCACTGAAATAGACTGTACTCCTGAAGTAGACTCTACTCCTGAAATAGACTGTACTCCTGAAGTAGACTGTACCCCAGAAATGGACTGTACTCCTGAAGTAGACTGTACTCCAGAAGTAGACTGTACTCCTGAAGTAGACTGTACTCCTGAAATATACTGTACTCCTGAAGTAGACTGTACTACAGAAATAGACTGTACTCCTGAAGTAGACTGTACTCCTGAAGTAGACTGCACTCCAGAAATAGACTGTACTCCTGAAGTAGACTGTACTCCAGAAATGGACTGTACTCCTGAAGTAGACTGTACTCTGGAAATAGACTGTACTCCTGAAGTAGACTGTACTCCTGAAGTAGACTGTACCACTGAAATAGACTGTACTCTTGAAGTAGACTGTACTCCAGAAATAGACTGTACTCTTGAAGTAGACTGTACTCTTGAAGTAGACTGTACTCTGGTAATAGACTGTACTCCTGAAGTAGACTGTACTCCGAAAATAGACTGTACTTGGGATACAGGTACCACCAGATATAATATCTTGTGATTCAGGTACCACCAGGTATAATATCTTGTGTTTCAGGTACCACCAGGTATAATATCTTGTGATTCAGGTGCCACCAGGTATAATATCTTGTGATTCAGGCACCACCAGGTATAATATCTTGTGATTCAGGTACCACCAGATATAATATCTTGTGATTCAGGTACCACCAGATATAATATCTTGTGATTCAGGTACCACCAGATATAATATCTTGTGATTTAGGTACCACAAGGTATAATATCTTGTGATTCAGGTACCACCAGGTATAATATCTTGTGATTCAGGTACCACCAGATATAATATCTTGTGATTCAGGCACCACCAGGTATAATATCTTGTGATTCAGGTACCACCAGATATAATATCTTGTGATTCAGGTACCACCAGGTATAATATTTTGTGATTCAGGTACCACCAGGTATACACAAATAACCCGCACATGAAAGAGAGAAGCTTACGACGACGTTTCGGTCCGACTTGGACCATTGACAAAGTCACACTAACAGAGGTGGAGCAGGACGGCTATATATAGGCAGGAAGAGGTGGAGGTAGTAGTAGTAGTAGTAGTAGTAGTACAAGAGTTGTATATAATACTGACAAGATGAAATTAAGACACATGCACAACACCCGGGCATCCCCATCATAGACGTTTCGCCATCCAGCCAGCCACTGGATGGCGAAACGTCCACAACAAAGACAACCAGACGCCGCACATGTGTCTTAATTTCATCAGTAGTTGTAGTAGTATTAGAAGAAGAAGAGGTAGTAGTAGTGGTAGTGGTAGAAGTGGGAAATAAGGATGACGAGCCAGTCAAAAACAAAGGAAGGGGAGCACTGCAAGAGAGCTAGATGCCCACAGAGGGAGAGCAAGTGCACGGAGGTGCGTGAAAGTGGTTTTTTTTTTTTTTTTTTTCTTCCCCTTTCCTCTTTCCTTTTCTCCTCTGGGTTGTCTCTCTCTCTCCTGTCTCGTGTTTCTATTCCTTCTTCATTTATTTTATCTCACCACTTCCTCTTTCACGCACCTCTGTGTGCTTGCTCTCCCTCTGTGGGCATCTAGCTCTCTTGCAGTGCTCCCTTTCCTTTGTTTTTGACTGGCTCGTCATCCTTATTTCCCACTTCTACCACTACCACTACTACTACCTCTTCTTCTTCTACTACTACTACAACTACTGATGAAATTAAGACACATGTGCGGCGTCTGGTTGTCTTTGTCGTGGACGTTTCGCCATCCAGTGGCTGGCTGGATGGCGAAACGTCTATGATGGGGATGCCCGGGTGTTGTGCATGTGTCTTAATTTCATCTTGTCGGTATTATATACAATTCTTGTACTACTACTACTACTACTACTACTACTTACTACACTACTACCACCACCACCACCGCCGCCGCCGCCGCCGCCGCCGCCGCCGCCGCCGCCGCCGCCGCCGCCGCCGCCGCCGCCGCCCGCCGCCCCGCCGCCGCCGCCGCCGCCGCCACCTCTCCTCCTCCTCCTCCTCCTCCTCCTCCTCCTCCTCCTCCTCCTCCTCCACCACCTCCTCCTCCTCCTCCCCTCCTCCTCCTCCTCCCTCCTCCTCCTCCACCTCCTCCTCCTCCTCCTCCTCCTCCTCCTCCTCCTCCTCCTCCTCCTCCTCCTCCTCCTCCTCCTCCTGCCTATATATAGCCGTCCTGCTCCACCTCTGTTAGTGTGACTTTGTCAATGGTCCAAGTCGGACCGAAACGTCGTCATAAGCTTCTCTCTCTTTTATAGCCAAACAACTATACTACTCCAGTAGATTCACAGACACTAGAGGAGATATAAAAAAGACCTGGAAAACACTCTCAGATTCTAGGGACCCACAAACTGAGAAAAACCAAGAATATTGTCCTAACTAAACCTAATGAAACACCACTACATCCCACTGACACAGCTAACAAGATAAACGACTTCTTCTCAAACATAGGATCTAATCTCGCCAGTAAAATCCCACACACCAATGCCCATGCTGGGGACTACCTAGATGGAAATTTCCCTAATTCCTTCTATCTTGCACCAACTGAGCCCACGGAAGTCATTGAGATCATAAAGTCACTTAAAAATAACTCGGGGAATCTGTCTCATGTCCCACCATTACTGTACAAGCGAGCGGCCCATGTCCTTTCGCATGCTATTTCATTACTTTTTAACAAGTCAATAGAGACTAGCACCTTCCCGAAACTACTCAAGATGGCAAGGGTTACACCAATACATAAAGGTGGTGACCCTACAGACTTAACCCTTTGAGGGTCGACAGGCCCTCTCCGAAACTCGTTCTCAGGGTCGGCCAAATTTAAAAAAAAAAAATTATTTTCTCTTATGAAAAGATAGAGAATGTTTTTCCGATCATAAAGACACCAAAAGTTTGAAATTTGATAGAAAACTTACAGAATTATGCTCTCGCAAAGTTAGCGGTCTCGGGGATGTTTACGCATCGGCGATTTTGCCCACTTTGAGCCCCATTTTCGGCCAATTTCACTGTACTAGCGACAAAAAACATAATATTTCGCTAGAACTCCATTTTTTCTATCGAAGGGGTGCAAGAAACCACCCATTTATGAAATTCAACTATCCAGTACAGTGGTCAGAATTTAGCAATTTTGCCAATTTCACACAAATTTCAAAAGATGCCAATTTCGATAGGGTCCAGAATAAACAAGAAAAGACATTCCTGGCACTAAAATGACATTTCTCTAGTCTAGTCACGTCTCAAGGCCCCTCTTATATTCTTTTGGGTTTCCACTTTGAATTTTTTATTCTCACAAAAAATATAATATTTTCTGTTATGCAGACTACTGCATTAGTGTAAAAAATGGTATAAATATTATTTGGGGCACTTGTGAAAGAAATATTAGACTCACCAGTTGACGTGTATTGCACGCTTGGCACGATTTGTTTACTTTTGAAGTTTGGTAAAAACGAACATTTCTGCTACTTTGAGCTCAATTTCAAGGCACCTTTCATTGTAAAACCAGTCAAAATCATCTCAATTTCTGTAATATGTCTTCCATTCTATAAAATGAGACCAAGAAAACAAGAATACAAAAAAATAAATACCATACGAAAATACACTGCAAAGTCGCTGATTTATTCCAAAAAAATGGTCAAAGTTTTTTTTTTCTCATTATGCACTGTGTGCTGCAGGATTTTTTTTAGACTGTGCACACTGACCACATAGACCCATTCTTTCATAGGAAGGCCTACCAGCTTTCTCCCACTAGATTTGAGGCCGCTAGAATTTATGCGTACTAGTACGTCAAAAACCCCTACGCGTAAGACGTACTAGTACGACCAAAACCCTCAAAGGGTTAAACAACTATAGGCCAATATCTAACTTACCATTGCTATCCAAAATCTTTGAGAAACTTGTGCACAGGAGACTGTATTCATTTATAACGGCTCAAAACATATTCAACCCCTGCCAGTTTAGATTCAGGAAAAATAAAAGCACTAATGATGCAATCATAAAAATGCTAGATCTGCTTTACACAGCACTGGAAAATAATGAATATCCACTAGGAATTTTTATTGACCTAAGAAAAGCTTTTGACACAGTAAACCACGAAATCCTACTCCACAAACTTGACCACTACGGTATAAGAGGCCATGCGCTTGCTTATTTCAAATCTTACATTACTAATAGGTATCAGTACGGTCAACCATTAAAAGACACAGCATCAGCAACACGGCCACTTGATACTGGAGTTCCGCAGGGAATGTCCTTGGCCCCCTGCTCTTTCCTCATATACATCAATGACCTACCAAACTATCCCAACAACCTAACCCATTCTCTTTGCTGATGACACGACTTATGTCATCTCTCACCCAACTTGCCACCTCTTAACACCATAGTGAATGAGGAGCTGACTAAAATATCGACTTGGATGACAGAGCCAACAAACTTCGCTTAACACTGACAAAACTTACTATAATATGTTTGGGGTAGCAGAGGCAGGAGAAGCAGCAAATTTAACATTAGATTGACAACACTCTAATTACCAGAATAATGAGGGTAAAATTCTTAGGGGCTTATACCTTGACAATAAACCGAATTTTCAGCACCCATATCCACCAGCTAATAGCCAAAAAACGTAACCAAAACGTTGGAATCCTCTCCAAGATACGATACTACTGCCTCAAAATAGCCCTTCTTCAACACTATACCACTACTTATTTTATCCATACCTCACCTATGCCCTATTTGTTCTTGGAGGATCAACTGCAGCAACACACCTAAAGCCATAATAACCCAACAAAAAGCTGCAGTAAGAATATCACTAAATCCCATCCCTGGCAGCAGACACCCCCCCCCACTCTTCAAAGAACTAAACTTACTCCCAGTTCAGTACATCCACACTTACTACTGTGTCAATTCTATATCTACAGGGCCTTAAAACTCTAATATCAACCTTGACCTTAAACGATTTCTTGATAGTTGTGACGAACCCACGGCATAACACCAGAAACAAACATCTCTACGACATTCCCCCGTTCCGACTAAACCTTTACAAAAAATCAATGTATATCAAAGGCCCTAAAATCTGGAATACCCTACCTGAGAACTCAAGAACTGCAGACACATTCATACCTCCAAATCTACCATTAGAAGACATCTATCTCCTCTGATACACCCCCGCAACTAACTTCACGAATACCACCTGGTGGTTCACACTTACACTCGCACACTCATTTGGGACCATAAACGAAATATTAATCTCAGTCTTAATAAATGAATCCTGTGATACTCCAATACTGAAACTATATACTGTGCCAAAACAAAAGCATTCACACTGCTAAACTCACAAAATAGTATTTAGTCACTTAGCCATAATACCAACTTACCTCATAATTTGTAATATTTTACATTTAAGAATAAAACTAAGTATGCCCGAAATGCCTAGCCATGCTAAGCGTTCTAGTGGTACACTCTGTAATCTCAATTTTACTACATGTTAAACCAAACAATAACCAAATTTCTGTAAACTCAGCATTGTAATCCTTATAGAGAATAAACTTTGAATTTGAATTTGAATGTGCGGGTTATTTGTGTATCGTTCCAGTCACGGTATTGTGCCTTTTTGTTATTTATGGACCACCAGGTATAATATCTTGTGATTCAGGTACCACCAGGTATAATATCTTGTGATTCAGGTACCACCAGGTATAATATCTTGTGATTCAGGTACCACCAGGTAATAGTCACCAGTACGGCTTGCAATTGCTGTGTTAGGGTGATTTTCATCCAGAAAGGTTTGCACTTCAACCCACTTTGCATGCATTTCCTTAATCTTTGAAGTAGGCACAATGGATTCCACAACTGGCATAGGCTTTTCAGGGTTAACCCTAAACCCTTCAAAATCTTTCTTAATTTCTATACTAATTCTCACCCTTTTTACCACAGGGTTGGCACTAGAAGCTTTCTTTGGGCCCATGGTAACTTATTTTGCAGTTACAAGCACAAAAAACACTGGAATAAGGTGAAATGTACTGAATGATGCGAGCTTTTTATCATGAGGCGAGGCATAATTTTTGTGTTCAAATGATTCATATGGCGGATTTAACGTAACATGATGTATTCGTAAGGCGGGGGTCCACTGTATTTGTTTATATATGATCTGTCATCCCAACAATCCTTCACACATTTGTAATTTTCACATTCATAACACAATGCCAATTTCAACATTGATTATTCTTGCATATATATTCTTGTCTAGGTAGTAGGTGGGTAGACAGAAACCGCATGGAAGTACTACCGTCCTGCCAAGTGAGTGCAAAACGGAAGCCTGTAATTGTTTTACATGATGGTAGGATTGCTGGTGCCCTTTTTTCTGTCTCATAAACATGCAAGATTTCAGATATGTCTTGCTACTTCTACTTACACTTAGGTCACACTACACATACATGTACAAACAAGCTTGGACTTGCCATATATGATTTTTGGTTAATATTTTTTTTTCTCGGTTGTTTGTTGGGCTATCTCATTGAAACTTGGGCGATGTATGATGGAAAGATGCTTCTTAACGTACAACAAAAATAAAAAAGACAAGACGATAAATAAGGGAGTTCACCTCTCAGCCATTAGCCGCCTCTTTGCAGTATATTTTCATATAGTTTTTATGGTTGTATTCTCATTTTTTTGAACTCATTTGATAGAATGGAAGATATATTACAGAAATAGACATGATTTTGATTGCTTTCATGACGAAAAGTACCTTGAAATTGAGCTCAAATTAGCGGAAATATTCAGTTTTTGCCGATGTTCAATGAACTTTGTGTAAGTCAAGTTGGTTAATTTTATTAAGTGTATTCTAACCTAAGCACTCTGTAATTTGGCAAACTCAGTAATCCGGCACACTACAGGTTCCAGTGATGCCGGATTTGTGATGGAGGACCTGTATTGCATAACCCCAGCCCACAATATTTCAGTGATCTGAGGAAGGTATTCCTGTATTGCATAACCCCGTCCTTTTTGTACTCCAATGAAAAAAAAAATATATATATATATATAATCCCAGTCCCTTGTACTCTAGCAATCCAAAATAAGGTATTGCAGTATTGCATAACCCCAATCCCTTGTACTTTGGTGATCTGAGAAAGATATCCCAGTTTGTATTGCTTAACCTCAATTCCCTGTACATACTAAAAGTGACAAATTAGGACATACACATTGCAACACTAATTTAACCCCCATAAGAAACACCAGCTTGGAAACTTAATTGCATAGACATTCTCTTAATTATACAGAGAAACTAGTATCCCAAAATACAGCAGGTAACATAATTTTCAAAGTTGATTTTTAAAGTTTATAACATTGAAGAGATGAAGCACATAGAAAGACACTTATGCTCATTTTGGACTGAAACTGCATTGTAATTTTCATTGTCCTACGTGCAGATTATTTGCGTGTTGTTCCAGACACTGCATTGTAATTTTCATTCTCCTACGTGCAGGTTATTTGCGTGTTGTTCCAGACACTGCATTGTACATTTTTCATCTCCTACGTGCAGGTTATTTGCGTGTTGTTCCAGACACTGCATTGTAATTTTCATTCTCCTACGTGCAGGTTATTTGTGTGTTGTTCCAGACACAGTATTGCGTCTTTTTGTTCTGTTTGAAGCTTATCAGATAAGGTACTCAAAATTTATCTCATGAAAACCTCTACAGATTTTGAATGTTTTTGTTACTCCCGTAGGTTGACCTCCGGCCTGGCTTGTTTGCATGCTCATCCAGACTGAATTATATTATACAACTATGACTCACTTGCCATGGGTTCAAACCCCACCTGTTTCCTGTTTTATTGTACAAATATATTTCAAATATAAAATGTCTATGCTCACAGGATGGGTATGGGGTGCATAATAAACATATTAAACTAATATAAAATGTTCACAACATAAGGTTGTTAACAGAGTATTGTACCTCGACTCCGAGGTTAACTTAGGTAAGGTTTGTCGGGAAACAGGACAAGTGTTTCCTGACACCGGTCTTTGAATGCTATTAGATTTTATTTCTTTGCATAATATAAAATGTGTGATTTACATGTTATAAAATATTGTTAAATACAAAGAAAGCCATTAACATCCTTGGAGCTTTTGGTCATCTGACTGAGGCCTTCCACTGGTTTACCTATCCACTCCTTTAAAAATAATGGTTGTAATTATGACTGTTAGATAGTTAGATACTAGTCAGTGGTTGTAATAGTTTCAGTAATTATTGAGTATGGGCTCTGGTGGCCTGGTGGTTAACGCTCTCCTCTCCCTCGCTTTCACACGGTGATGGCCTGGTTCAATTCCCAGCCAGAGTAGAAACATTGAAACGTGTTTTTTCTTTCCACCTGTTGTCTATGTTCCCCATCAGTAAAATTGGGTACCTGGGTGTTAGTCGACTGGTGTGGGTCGCATCCTGGGACACTGACCTAAGGAGGCCTGGTCACAGACCGGGCCGCGGGGGCGTTGACCCCCGGAACTCTCTCCAGATAAACGCCAGATAAACTCCAGTATCCTCATAACTGTGTAGGTGCATTCGTATATAACTTGACACTGTTGTAACTTGACACTACTGTAACTTGACATTGCTGTAACTTGGCACTACTGTAACTTAACACTGCTGTAACTTGACACTACTGTAACTTAACACTGCTGTAACTTGACACTACTGTAACTTAACACTGCTGTAACTTGACACTGCTGGTTTTAATCCTTGGCATTACAAGTAACTTACTTAACACTGCTGTAACTTGACATTACTGACTTGACACTACTGTAACTAACTTGACACTGCTGTACCTTGGCATTACTGTAACTTAACACTACTGTAACTTGACACTGCTGTAACTTGACACTACTGTAACTTGACACTGCTGTACCTTGGCATTACTGTAACTTAACACTGCTGTAACTTGACACTGCTGTAACTTGACACTGCTGTAACTTGGCATTACTGTAACTCAACACTACTGTAACTTGACACTGCTGTACCTTGGCACTACTGTAACTTAACACTGCTGTAACTTAACACTGCTGTAACTTGACACTACTGTAACTTAACACTGCTGTAACTTGACACTGCTGTACCTTGGCATTACTGTAACTCAACACTGTTGTAACTTGGCATTACTGTAACTCAACACTGCTGTAACTTGGCATTACTGTAACTCAACACTGCTGTAACTTGACATTACTGTAACCACAGTAATGTCAAATTACAGCCTCCTTGGAGGGCCCCACTAATACAGCAGGTTATGAGTAGAACAAACTCCCGAGTACAGTTATTCAGGCTAAAACGTTGT
This sequence comes from Cherax quadricarinatus, assembly GCF_026875155.1. NCBI lineage: Eukaryota > Metazoa > Arthropoda > Malacostraca > Decapoda > Parastacidae > Cherax > Cherax quadricarinatus. The sequence continues at coordinate 18,696,615 of NC_069492.1, forward strand.
GTAGTTTTAAAAATAGGTTAAATAAATACGTGAGTGGGTGTGGGTGGGTGTGAGTTGGACCTGACTAGCTTGTGCTGCTGGGTCTGGTGCCGTGCTCCTTCCTTGAGTGGAGGTGGCCAGATTGGGTGTGTCATTGGGCTAATCTGGGGGGCACATGAACCTCATCTGCATGGGTCAGTAGACCTGTTGCAGTGTTCCTTCTGATGTTCTTATGTTATGTTCCAGGCTACTGCAGTACAGAAGGACCCCACTTACACAACAGGTTAGGTTCCAGTCTTCTGCAGTACAGGAGGGCCCCACTTATACAACAGATTAGTTTCCAGGCTACTGTAGTACAGGAAGGCCACTTATACAGCAGGTTAGGTTCCAGGCTACTGCAGTACAGGAGGGCTCCACTTATACAGCCGGTTAATGTTCCAGGGCTACTGCTTTACAGTAGGGCGCCACTTATACAGCAGGTTAGGTTCCAGGCTACTGCAGTACAGGAGGGCCCCACTTATACAGCAGGTTATGTTCCAGGCTACTGCAGTACAGGAGGGCCCCACTTATACAACAGGTTAGATTCCAGGCCTCTTGCAGTATACAGGAGAGGCCCACTTATACAGGAGGTTTTATGTACCATGCTAAACTGGCAGTACAGGAGGGCCCCACTTATAACAACAGGTTATGTTCCAGGCTAACTGCAGTAAGGAGGGAACCACTTAAACAACAGGTTAGATTCCAGCTCTGCAGTAACAGGAGAGCCCACTTATACATGCAGGTATGTTTCCAGGCTACTGCAGTACAGTAGAGCCACCCCTTATACAAGCAAGGTTATGTTCCAGGCTACTCGAGTACAAGAGGGCCCCCACTTATACAGCAGTTATGTTCCAGGCTACTGCAAAGTACAGGAGGGCCCCACTTATACAGCAGGTTATTTCCAGGCTACTGCAGTACAGGAGGGCCCCACTTATACAGCAGGTTATGTTCCAGGCTACTGCAGTACAGGAGGGAACCACTTATACAACAGGTTAGATTCCAGGCCTCTGCAGTACAGGAGAGCCCACTTATACAGCAGGTTATTTTCCAGGCTAGTGTAGTTCAGGAGAACCCACTTATACAGCAATGTTTTATGTTCCACAGGCTACTGCAGTACAGGAGGGAACCACTTATACAACAGGTTAGATTCCAGGCCTCTGCAGTACAGGAGAGCCCACTTATACAGCAGGTTATGTTCCAGGCTACTGCAGTACAGTAGAGCCCACTTATACAGCAGGTTATGTTCCAGGCTACTGCAGTACAAGAGGGCCCCACTTATACAGCAGGTATGTTTCCAGGCTACGCAGTACAGAGGGCCCCACTTATACAGCAGGTTATGTTCCAGGCTACTGCAGTACAGGAGGGCCCCACTTATACAGCAGGTTATGTTCCAGGCTACTGCAGTACAGGAGGGAACCACTTATACAACAGGTTAGATTCCAGGCCTCTGCAGTACAGGAGAGCCCACTTATACAGCAGGTTATGTTCCAGGCTACTGTAGTTCAGGAGAATCCACTTATACAGAAGGTTATGTTCCAGGCTACTGCAGTACAGGAGGGCCCCACTTATACAGCAGGTTATGTTTCCAGGCTACTGCAGTACAGGAGGGCCCCACATATACAACAGTTAGATTCCAGGCCACTTCAAGTACAGGAGAGGGCCACTTATACAGCAGTTAAGTTCAGGCTACTGCAGGTACAGGAGGACCCCACTTATACAAACAGGTTAGTTCCTGGCTAAACTGCAGTAACAGGAGGCCCACTTATACAACAGGTTAGATTCCAGGCCTTTTTGCAGTACAGGAAGAGCCACTTATACAGCAGGTTATGTTCCAGTCAACTGGCATACAGGAGGGCCCCACTTTTTTGTTTTTGTATTTTTATACAACAGTTAGATTCCAGGCCTCTGTATAACAGGATAGCCCACTTATACACAGTTTTATGTTCGCAGGCACTGCAGTACAGGAGGCGCCACTTATTCACAGTTTTATGTTCCAGGCCACTGCAGTGCAGGAGAGCCCACTTATACAACAGGTTATGTTCCAGGCTACTGCAGTACAGGAGGCCCCACTTATACAACAGGTTAGGTTCCAGGCTACTGCAGTACAGGAAGGCCCACTTATACAACAGGTTAGGTTCCAGGCTACTGCAGTACAAGAGATCCCACTTTATACCACAGGTTTAGGTTTCCGGCTACTGCAGTACGGAAGGCCCACTTATACAACAGGTTATGTTCCAGACTAACTGTAGTACAACAGGAAGGCCCACTTATACAACAGGTTATGTCCAGGCTACTGTAGTACTGAAGCTCACTATATCAACAGTTATTTTCCAGACTACTGTAGTACATACAGGAAGGCCCACTTATACAACAGGTTAGGTTCCAGACTACTGTAGTACAGGAAGGCCCACTTATACAACAGGTTAGGTTCCAGACTACTGCAGTACAGAAAGGCCCACTTATATAACAGGTTAGGTTCCAGGCTACTGCAGCACAGGAGGACCCACATATACAACAGGCTAAGTACCAGGAAAAAAACTACTGCAGTACAGGGAAGGCCCACTTATATAACAGGTTAGGTTCCAGACTACTGCAGTACAGGAAGGCCCGCTTATATAACAGGTTAGGTTCCAGACTACTACAGTACAGGAAGGCCCACTTATACAACAGGTTAGGTTCCAGACTACTGCAGTTCAGGAAGGACCACTTATATAACAGGTTATGTTCCAGGCTACTGCAGTACAGGAAGGCCCACTTATACAACAGGTTAGGTTCCAGACTACTGCAGTACAGGAAGGCACACTTATACAACAGGTTAGGTTCCAGACTACTGCAGTACAGGAAGGCCCCACTTATACAACAGGTTAGGTTCCACACTACTGCAGTACAGGAGGGGCCACTTATACAGCAGGTTAGGTTCCAGACTACTGCAGTACAGGAAGGCCCACTTATACAACAGGTTAGGTTCCAGACTACTGCAGTACAGGAAGGTCTGCTTATATAACAGGTTAGGTTCCAGACTTCTGCAGTACAGGAAGGCCCACTTATACAACAGGTAAGGTTCCAGACTACTGCAGTACAGGAGGGCCCACTTATACAACAGGTTATGTTCCAGACTACTGCAGTACAGGAGGGCCCACTTATACAAGAGGTTAGGTTCCAGACTACTGCAGTACAGGAGGGCCCACTTATACAACATGTTAGGTTCCAGACTACTGCAGTACAGGAGGGCCCACTTATACAACAGGTTATGTTCCAAGACTCTCAGTACAGGAGGGCCCACTTATACAACAGGTTAGGTTCCAGGCTGCTGCAGTACAGGAGGACCCACTTATACAACAGGTTAAGTTCCAGGCTACTGCAGTACAGGAGGGCCCACTTATACAACAGGTTAGGTTCGATACTACTGCAGTACAAAAAAATAAGGCCGCACTTATACAACAGGTTAGAGGTTCCAACTACTGGCAGTACAGGAGGGGCCACTATACACAGTAGTTCCAGGCTACGCAGTACAGTGAAGGCCACATATACGACAGGTAAGGTTTCCAGACTACTGCCAGTACAGGGAAGGAGGCCCAGCCCACGTATACAACAGGTAGGTTCCAGGCTACTGCGTACAGGAGGCCCCATTTATACAACAGGTTAGATGTCCAGGCCTCTAGCAGTTACAGGGAGAGCCACTGATACCAAGCTAGTTATGTTCGCAGGCTACTGCAGTAATCAGGTAGAGGGGCGCTGTCACTTATTAGCTAGCAGTATATGTTCGGCTAAGCTTACTGCAGTAGGCAAGAGGGTCTCCCACTATGTACAGGGGCAAGGTTACTGTTCCTAGGCTACTGGCAGTGTACGAAGGTTAGGCCGCTCAACTTATAGCAGCAGGTTATTGTTCAGGCTACTGCAGTAGGCAGGTAAGGTGCCCGCACATATACAGCAGGTTATGTTCCAGGCTACCTGGTGGGCAAGTACAGGAGGTGAACGTGCTACTTATACAACAGGTTAGGAATCCAGGCCATTGCTGCTATTATTTGTACAGAGAGCGCCAGCGGTTATGCAGCAGTTATGTTCCAGGGGCTAGTGTATTTCTAGGAGAATCCCACAATTATAGCAGTCATGGGGGGTTATGTGATTCTCAGTCTACTGGCATGTAGCAGGAGGGGAAGCCATGATACAACAGGTTACATTTCCAGGACCTCTGCAGTACAGGAGAGCCCACATATAACAGGCAGTTATTGTTCGGCGAGGGTCTACTGCAGTACAGTAGAGCTCGGGCACTGTATACAGCAGGTTATGTTCCAGCTACTGGGGCAATGTACAAGAGGGTCCGGGGACCTACTTATACAGGTGCTAGGTGGATGTCTCATGGGCTATAAACTGGGTGCAGTAAGCACGGAGGGCCTGCGCCACTTATACAGCAGGTTATGATTCCAAGGCTACTGCAGTTATCAGGAGGGGGGGCGCGACTATAGGCAACATGTGTTAGGTTCAGAGCTAACTGGCAGTAGGCGAAGTGAGGGGGCGCTACTTACTTACAGACGGGTTAGGTTCGCAGACTATCTGGCAGTAATCAAATCAGGAGGGCTTCGGCATTTATAGCAAGCAGGTTAGGTCCAGGACTACTGCAGTATCAAGAAGGTCCGGGCACTTATACAAGTCAGGTTAAAGGTTCCAGGACTACTGCAGTAGGCTGAGAAAGCGCTGCACTTATACGAAGGGTCAGTTATGTTTCACAGGGCTACTGGCAGTACAAGAAGGGCCTCACTTATACAGGCAGGTTATGTTCGCAGGCTACCTGGCAGTACATGAGGGCCCCTACTTATAAACAAGGCAGGTTAGATTCAGGTCGTTGTCACTTCGGCAGTAGCAGGAAGTGAGCCTATCACTTATACAGCTAGGTTATGTTCGCAACTAAGGCTTAGCATGCAGTTTCGGAGATACCTCACTTATACAGTGCGGTTTAGGCCTCCAGGCTTACTGCTAGTAGGGGGTAGGAGGGCCCTGCCTCTCACTTATAGGCAGCTTAGGTTATGTTCGCAGGACTACCTCGCAGTACAGGAGGGCGCCGGCACTTATAACAGTGCAGGGTTATGTTCGCTATGGCTTACTGGGGTCAGTACAGGAGGGTCGTCGACTTATACAACAGGTTAGGTTCTCAGACTGACTGCAGTACAGGAGGGGGCCTACTTACACAACTAGAAGTTTAGGTTCCAGACTACATGCATTGGTAACGAAGGAGGGTGCACCATTTAATTACAAACAGGTTAGGGTATCGCGGACTACTTTGGCAGTAGCAGAATAGGGTCGCCACATTAGTTACATACAGGTTAAGTCGGCAGACTAATGGGGCGTAACAGGAGTGTGAGGCTCACATTATACAACAGGTTAGTGTTCCTATGCCTACTGCAGTTAGAAGACAGGGCGCCCTGCACTATTATACAGCAGGTTATGGTTCCCAGGCGTACTGCAGTAGGCAGGAGGGCCCGACCGACGTTATATGCAGATCAGGTTAAGATTCCTATGGTACGCGTCTGGGCAGTATGTGCTAAGGTAGAGGGCCCTATTATAGCAGGCAGGTTATGTTTCAGTGCTACTTAGCTAGTAGCAGGAGGGGCCTCCACTTATACATATACAGGTTATGTGCGCAGGCTACTGGGGCAGTTACAGAGAGGCCCACTTAACAACAGGGTAGTTATTCCAGGCCTCTGGCAGTACAGAGAGAGCCGCACTTATACAAGGGCAGGTTATGTTCGCAGGGGCAAACCTGCAGTTACAGGAGGAGTGGCGCTCCCTTATAAAGCAGTTAGATTCGGCAGGCCATCATGCAGGGGGCCCCACTTATACAACAGGTTAGATTCCAGGCCTCTGCAGTACAGGAGAGCCCACTTATACAGCAGGTTATGTTCCATGCTACTGCAGTACAGGAGGGCCCCACTTATACAACAGGTTATGTTCCAGGCTACTGCAGTACAGGAGGGCCCCACTTATACAACAGGTTAGATTCCAGGCCTCTGCAGTACAGGAGAGCCCACTTATACAGCAGGTTATGGTCCAGGCAACTGCAGTACAGGAGGGCCCCACTTATAAAACAGGTTAGATTCCAGGCCTCTGCATTACAGGAGAGCCCACTTATACAGCAGGTTATGTTCCATGCTAATGCAGTACAGGAGGGCCCCACTTATTCAACAGGTTATGTTCCAGGCCACTGCAGTACAGGAGGGCCCCACTTATACAACAGGTTAGGTTCCAGGCTACTGCAGTACAGGAGAGCCCACTTATACAACAGGTTATGTTCCAGGCTACTGCAGTACAGGAGGCCCTACTAATACAACAGGTTAGGTTCCAGGCTACTGCAGTACAGGAAGCCCACTTATACAACAGGTTACGTTCCAGGCTACTGCAGTACAAGAGAGCCCACTAATACAACAGGTTAGGTTCCAGGCTACTGCAGTACAGGAAGGCCCACTTATACAGCAGGTTAGGTTCCAGACTACTGTAGTACAGGAAGGCCCACTTATACAACAGGTTAGGTTCCAGGCTACTTCAGTATAGGAAGGCCCACTTATACAACAGGTTATTTTCCAGGCTACTGTAGTACAGGAAGACCCACTTATACAACAGGTTATGTTTCAGACTACTGTAGTATAGGAAGCCACTTATACAACAGTTAGGTTTCAAGACTACTGAAGTACAGGAAGGCCACTATACAGACATCAGTTTTGGGGTTCCAGGCCTACTGCAGTACAAGAAGGCCCACTTATACAACAGGTTATGTTCCAGACTACTGCAGTACAGGAAGGCCCACTTATACAACATGTTAGGTTCCAGACTACTGCAGTACAGGAAGGCCCACTTATACAACAGTAAGGTTCCAGACTACTGCCAGTACAGGAAAATCTGCTTAATAAACAGGTTAGGTTCCAGACTTTCTGCTGTACAGGAAGGCCCACTTATACAACAGTTAGTTTCCAGAACTACTGCAGTACAGGCGGGCCCCTTATACAACAGGATAGGTTCCATACTAATGCAGTACAGGAGGGCCCACTTATGACAAAAGGTTAGGTCCAGACTACTGCAGTACAGGAGGGCCCACTTACTGTTTTTAGGTAAGACACATATGCAACAGTTAGGTAATCTATATTTCGAAACGTTTCGCCTACACAGTAGCTTCTCATCGAGTACAGAAAAGTTGATAGAAGCAGAAGATACTTGAAGACGATGTAATCAGTCCATCACCCTTATAGTTTTGGAGGTGGTCAGTCCCTCATTCATGAGAGAACATTGTTCCGTTTTCAGACAACGGAACAATGTTCTTCTCCGACTGAGGGACTGACCACCTCAAAACTTTAAGTGTGATGGACTGCTTACATCGTCTTCAAGTATCTTCTGCTTCTATCAACTTTTCTGACTCGACTGAAGAAGCCTATGTGTAGGCGAAACGTTTCGAATAAAGATACCTAAACGTTGCATATGTGTCTTACCTAACATTCTGTCGTATTTAATACCATTTTTAATGTCACAGGCCCACTTAATACAACATGTTAGGTTCCAGACTACTGAAGTACAGGAGGGCCCAACTTATTACAACAGGTTAGTTCCAGACTATACTGCAGTACAGGAGGGGGCCCACTATACAACAGGTTAGTTTCAGGCTGCGCAGTAACAGGGAGGAACCCCATTATACATCAGGTTAAGTTCCAGGCTTACTGCAGTACAGGAGGGACCACTTATTACAAACAGGTTAGGTTCCAGACTACTGCAGTACAAGGAGGGGGCCACTTATCAACAGGTAGTTTCCCCAGGCTACTTACTGCAGTACAGGGAAGGCCCACATATACAAACAGGTTAGGTTCTCAGACTACTGCATACAGGAAGGCCCACTTATAACAACAGGTTAGGTTCCAGGCTACTGCATACAGGAGGGCCCATTTATACAACAGGTTAGATTCCAGGCCTCTGCAGTACAGGACAGAGAGCCCCACTTATACAGCAGGTTAATGGTTCCAGGCTACTGCAGTACAGTAGAGCTCACTTAACAGCAGGTTAATGTTCCAGCTACTGCAGTACAAGAGGGCCCCACTAGTACAACAGTTATGTCCTGGCTACTGCAGTTAACAGGAGGGCCCACTTATACACAGGTTATGTTTCCAGGCTACCTGCATACCAGGAGGGCCCCACTTATACAGCAGGTTATGTTCCAGGCTACTGCAGTACAGGAGGGAACCACTTATACAACAGGTTAGATTCCAGGCCTCTGCAGTACAGGAGAGCCCACTTATACAGCAGGTTATGTTCCAGGCTAGTGTAGTTCAGGAGAACACACTTATACAGCAGGTTATGTTCCAGGCTACTGCAGTACAGGAGGGAACCACTTATACAACAGGTTAGATTCCAGGCCTCTGCAGTACAGGAGAGCCGGGGGGGACTTATACAGCAGGTGTTCAAGGCTACTGCAGTACAGTAGAGCCCACTTATACAGCAGGTTATGTTCCAGGCTACTGCAGTACAAGAGGGCCCCACTTATACAGCAGGTTATGTTCCAGGCTACTGCAGTACAGGAGGGCCCCACTTATACAGCAGGTTATGTTCCAGGCTACTGCAGTACAGGAGGGCCCCACTTATACAGCAGGTTATGTTCCAGGCTACTGCAGTACAGGAGGGAACCACTTATACAACAGGTTAGATTCCAGGCCTCTGCAGTACAGGAGAGCCCACTTATACAGCAGGTTATGTTCCAGGCTACTGTAGTTCAGGAGAACCCACTTATACAGCAGGTTATGTTCCAGGCTACCTTGCATACAGAGGGCCCCACTATACAGCAGGTTATGACCAGGGCTAACTGCTTACAGGAAGGCCCCACTTACCTGGAGTTTTTACCTGAGAGAGTTCCGGGGGTCAACGCCCCCGCGGCCCGGTCTGAGACCAGGCCTCCTGGTGGATCAGAGCCTGATCAACCAGGCTGTTGCTGCTGGCTGCACGCAAACCAACATAACGAGCCACAGCCCGGCTGATCCGTAACTGACCTTTAGGTGCTTGCCCGTGCCAGCTTGAAGACTGCCAGGGTCTGTTGTAATCCCCCTCATGTGTGCTGGGACAGTTGAACACTCTCGGCCCTGACCTTATTGGTACGGTCCTCTTTAACGTGCTAGTGACACCCCTGCTTTCATTGGGGGGAGGTGCATCGTCTGCCCAAGTCTTTTTGCTTTCGGTAATGGAGTGATTTTTCGTGTGCAAGTCGGTACTAGTCCCTCTAGGATTTTCTAGGTTATATAATCATGTATCTCTCCCTTCCTGCGTTCCAGGAATACAGGTTTAGGAAACCTCAAGCGCTCCCAATAATTGAGGTGTTTTATCTCCGTTATGCGCGCCGTGAAAGTTCTCTGTACATTTCTAGGTTCGGTGCAAATTTTCACCCTGCCCTTGAAAGTGCTGTTTAGTTTTGCAGCAATATTCCAGCCTAGATTGAGCACAAGTGACCAGAAGAGTGTCATCATGGGCTTGGCCTCCTAGTTTTTGAAGGTTCCAATTATCCATCCTGTCCTTTTTCTAGGCAGATGGCGATTGATACAATGTATGGTCCTTGAAGGTGAGACCTCCGACATGATTACTCCAGTCTTTGACTGTTGGTGTTTTCGCTCTATTTTGTGGCCAGAATTTGTTTTGTACTTCCTGAGAAGATTAATTCCTCATGTTTTACCCATATCTGAGTAATTGAAATTTCTCCATCGTTGAACTTCATATTGTTTTCTGCAGCCACGGAAAAGATTGGTTGATGTCTGCCTGGTCTTTGCATGTCTGGCAAATCTAAGACCATCTGTCATGCAGATTCGGGTGTCATCTGCAAAGGAAGACACGGTGCTGTGGCTGACATCCTTGCTATGTCGGATATAAAGGATGAGAACAAGATGGGAGCGAGTACTGTGCCTTGTGAACAGAGCTTTCACGCGTAGCTCTGGCCTCGGACTTTACTCTGTTGAACGAACTACTCTCTGTGTTTCTGTTAGTGAGGAAATTAATAGATCCATCCGAACCGAACTTTTCCCTGTTATTCCTTTAGCACGCATTTTGTGCGCATATTACGCCATGGTCAAACTGTCGAAGGCTTTTTGCAAAGTCTGTATATATTTACACTCTGCATTCTTTTTCTTCCTAGTGCATTTAGGACTTGTCGTAGTGGTCCAATATTGAGACAGACAGGAGCGACCTGTTCTAAACCCATGTTGGCACTGGGTTGTGTAACTGATGGGTTTTCTAGCTGCTGGTGATCCTAGCTTCTTAGGACCCTTTCAAAGATTTTTATGATAGGGATGTTAGTGCTATTGGTCTGTCGTTCTTTGCTGTTGTCTTTACCGCACCCTTTGTGGAGTGGGGCTATGTCTGTTGTTTTTAGTATCTGGGACGACCCCCGTGTCCATGCTCCCTCTCCATAGGATGAAAAAAAAAGGCTCGTGATAGGGCTTCTTGCAGTTCTTGATGACACAAGTTTCCTGAGTCTGGCCCTGGGGCAGAGTGCATGGGCATGTCATTTATCGCCTGTTCGAAGTCATTGCGTCAGGATAACACGGATAGGCTTGTGTTAATCAAATTTTGTGGCTCCTCATAAAAAAATTCATTTGATCTTCGACTCTCATCTGGTTAGCGGCTGCTTAAAAAACTGAGTCATATTGGGAACTTGAGTAGCTCACTCATTTCCTTGCTGTCATCTGTGTAAGACCCCATCTTTGTTTAAGTAGGGCCCAATACTGGACGTGCTCTCGATTTGAGTTGGCATAGGAAAGAAAACATTGGGTTTCTTTCGATTTCATTATGGCTTTTTTAGTTCCCTTCCCGCAATTCCTGACTCCTAAAGGATTCTTTTAGCTTAAGTCGATGTTGCTATTTCTCTGACCAGTGTCTCCCTCGCAATTCAGATATATTGACCTCTTTTAGCCGCTCTGTGTATTAACATTTTTCCGTCGCCTGAAAGTGAGCGCTCTGTCTCTTTTCCTGTTTTTACATCTACTTCCTTTTTCTTAGAGGATCAGCTTGTGGCATACTTCGAGTGCCTCACCGAGTTAATCTGTTTCTAGCATAAGTTGGGGTCTGTGTTTTGCTTAGTATATCTTCCCAGCTTATATCGGTTAGGACTTGGTTTACTTGTCCACTTTAGTTTTTGTATTGAAGTTGAATTTGGTGAATGCTCCTCGTGACAAATCGTCTTAATGTCGGTCTGGGGCTCCGCGACATACATGACTGAATCTCAATTATGTTGTGATCTGAGTATATTGTTTTTGATATTGTGAAATATTTCTTAACAGATCATCATTGTTAGTGAAGAAGAGGGCTAGTGTATTCTCCAGTCTAGTAGGCTCTATTATTTGCTGTTTAAATTGAAGTTTGGTGCAGAGATTTAAAAGCTCGTGTGAGTGTGAGTTTTCATCAGAGCTGCCTCCTGGTGTTATTACTGCAACAATATTATTTGCTATATTCCTCCATTTTAGGTGCCTTAAGTTGAAATCCCCCAGGAGCAAGATGTTGGGTGCAGGAGCTGGAAGGTTTTCCAGACAGTGGTCAATTTTTAACAGCTGTTCCTGGAATTGCTGGGATGTTGCATCCGGAGGCTTGTAGACTATCACAATGACTAGGTTTTGGTTCTCGACCTTTACTGCTAACACTTCCACTGAAGTACAGGAGAACCCACTTATACAGCAGGTTATGTTCCAGGCTACTGCAGTACAGGAGGACCCCACTTATACAACAGGTTATGTTCCAGGCTACTGCAGTACAGGAGGGCCCCACTTATACAACAGGTTAGATTCCAGGCCTTTGCAGTACAGGAGAGCCCACTTATACAGCAGGTTATGTTCCAGGCAACTGCAGTACAGGAGGGCCCCACTTATACAACAGGTTAGATTCCAGGCCTCTGTATAACAGGAGAGCCCACTTATACAGCAGGTTATGTTCCAGGCTACTGCAGTACAGGAGGGCCCCACTTATTCAACAGGTTATGTTCCAGGCCACTGGCAGTACAGGAGAGCCCACTTATACAACAGGTTATGTTCCAGGCTACTGCAGTACAGGAGGCCCCACTTATACAACAGGTTAGGTTCCAGACTACTGCAGTACAGGAAGGCCCACTTATACAACAGGTTAGGTTCCAGGCTACTGCAGTACAAGAGAGCCCACTTATACAACAGGTTAGGTTCCAGGCTAACTGCAGTACAGGAAGGCCCACTTATACTACAGGTAGGGTTCCAGACTACTGTAGTACAGGAAGGCCCACTTATACAACAGGTTATGTTCCAGGCTACTGTAGTACAGGAAGACCCACTTATACAACAGGTTATGTTCCAGACTACTGTAGTACAGGAAAGGCCCACTTATACAACAGGTGTAGTTCCAGGCTACTGCAGTACAGGAAGAAGGCCCAACTTATACAACAGTTATGTTCCAGACACTGCAGTACAGAAAGGCCCCGCTTTATTATAACAGGTTAGGTTCCAAGCTTACAGCAGCACAGGAGGACCCAACTTATACAACAGGTTTAAGTCCAGGCTACTGCAGTTCAGAAGAGGCCCACTATATAACAGGCTAGGTTCCAAGACTAACTGCAGTACAGGAAGGCCCCACTATTATAACAGGTTAGGTTTCCAGACTTCTGCAGTACAGGAAGGCCCACTTATATAAACAGGTTAGGTTCCAGACACTACAGTACAGGAAGGCCACTTATACAACAGTTTTGGGTTCCAGAACTACTGCAGTACAGGAAGGACCACTTATATAACAGGCTATGTTCCAGGCTACTGCAGTACAGGAAGGCCCACTAAACAACAGGTTTAGTTCCAGACTACAGCCATACAGGAGGCCACTATATCCACAGGTAGGTTTCCCCAGACTACTGCAGTACAGGAAGGCCCCACTATACAACAGGTTAGAGGTTTCCAGACCACTGCAGACAATAGGATGGGCCACTTATAACAGCAGGTTAGGTTCCAGACTACTGCAGTACAGGAGACCCACTTATACAACAGGTTAGGTTCCAGACTACTGCAGTACAGGAGGGGCCACTTATACAACAGTTAGGTTCCAGACAACTGCAGTACAGGAAGGCCCACTCATACAACATGTGATTTCCAGACTACTGCAGTACAGGAATGGCCCACTTATACAACAGGTTCTGTGTTCCAGACTACTGCAGTACAGGAAGGTCTGCTTATATAACAGTTAGTTTTTCCAGACGTTCTGCAGTACAGGAAGGCCTCTAATACAACATGTTAGTTTCCAGATCTACTGCAGTACAGGAGGCCACCTTATACAACAGGTTAGGTTCCAGTACTTACTGCAGTACAGGAGGCCCTTAAACAAAAGTTAGGTTCCAACTACTGCAGTACAGGAGGGCCCACTTATACAACAGTTAGGTTCCAGAATACTGCAGACAGAGGCCCACTTATGCAACAGTTAGTTCAGACTACTGCAGTACAGGAGGGCCCACTTATACAACAGGTTAGGTTCCAGGCTGCTGCAGTACAGGAGGACCCACTTATACAACAGGTTAAGTTCCAGGCTACTGCAGTACAGGAGGGCCCACTTATACATCAGGTTAGGTTCCATACTACTGCAGTACAGGAAGGCCCCACTTATACAACAGGTTAGGTTCCAGACTACTGCAGTACAGGGAGGCCCACTTATACAACAGGTTAGGTTCCAGGCTACTGCAGTACAGGAGGGCCCCATTTATACAACAGGTTAGATTCCAGGCCTCTGCAGTACAGGAGAGCCCACTTATACAGCAGGTTATGTTCCAGGCTGCTGCAGTACAGTAGAGCCCACTTATACAGCAGGTTATGTTCCAGGCTACTGCAGTACAAGAGGGCCCCACTTATACAGCAGGTTATGTTCCAGGCTACTGCAGTACAGGAGGGCCCCACTTATACAGCATTTTATGTCCCAGCTCTGAGCAGTACAGGAGGGCCCCACTTATACAGCAGGTTATGTTCCAGGCTACTGCAGTACAGGAGGGAACCACTTATACAACAGGTTAGATTCCAGGCCTCTGCAGTACAGGAGAGCCCACTTATACAGCAGGTTCTGTTCCAGGCTATGATAGTTCAGGAGAAACCCACTTATACAGCAGGTTGATTTTCCAGCTACTGCGGTAACGGGGGAGGAACCACTGATACAACAAGTTAGATTCCAGGCCTCTGCAGTACAGGAGAGCCCACTTATACAGCAGGTTATGTTCCAGGCTACTGCAGTACAGTAGAGCCCACTATACAACATGTTTATGTTCCAGGTCTAATCTGCATACAAGAGGGCCCCACTTAATACAGCAGGGTATGTTCCAGGCTACTGCAGTACAGAGGGCCCCATTTATACAGCAGGTAATCTTCCAGCAACTGCAGTACAAACAGGAGGGCCCCCACTTATAGCAGCAGGTTATGTTCCAGGCTACTGCATACAGGAGAGCCCACTTAAACAGCAGGTTATGTTCCAGGCTCTGTATTTCAGGAGAATACACTTATACAGCTGGTTAATGTTCCAGGCAACTTCAGTACAGAGGCCCCCACTTATACAGCTGGGATGTCCAGCTACTGCGGTACGGAGGGCCCCACTTATACAACAGGTTAGATTCCAGCCTCTGAAGTACATGAACAGAGCGGGGCACCACTTATTACAGCGAGCTTATGATTGCCAGGCTACTGCATTACAAGGTCGGACCCCCAGGATGCTTATAACAACATGAATGTTCCAGGCTACTGCATTACAGGAGGGCCCCACTTATACAACAGTTTAGATTCCAGGCCTTTGCAGTACAGGAGAGCCCACTATACAGCAGGTTTATGTTCCAGGCAACTGCAGTACCCGGAGGGCCCCACTTATACATACAACAGTTTAGATGTTCCAGGCCTCTGTATAACAGGAGACCCACTTATACAGCAGGTTATGTTCCAGGCTACTGCAGTACAGGAGGGCCCCACTTATACAACAGGTTAGATTCCAGGCCTCTGTATAACAGGAGAGCCCACTTATACAGCAGCTTATGTTCCAGGCTACTGCATTACAGGAGGACCCCACTTATACAACAGGATATGTTCCAGGCTACTGCAGTACAGGAGGGCCCCACTTATACAACAGGTTAGATTCCAGGCCTTTGCAGTACAGGAGAGCCCACTTATACAGCAGGTTATGTTCCAGGCAACTGCAGTACAGGAGGGCCCCACTTATACAACAGGTTAGATTCCAGGCCTCTGTATAACAGGAGAGCCCACTTATACAGCAGGTTATGTTCCAGGCCACTGCAGTACAGGAGAGCCCACTTATACAACAGGTTATGTTCCAGGCTACTGCATACAGGAGGCTCCACTTTATAACAACAGGTTAGGTCCAGACTACTCAGTAACAGGAAAGGCCCACTTTATACAACAGGTTAGGTTCCAGGCTACTGCAGTACAAGAGAGCCCATTTATACAACAGGTTATGTTCCAGGCTACTGTAGTACAGGAAGACCCACTTATACAACAGGTTATGTTCCAGACTTCTGTAGTACAGGAAGGCCCACTTATACAACAGGTTAGGTTCCAGACTACTGTAGTACAGGAATGCCCACTTATACAACAGGTTAGATTCCAGGCTACTGCAGTACAGGAAGGCCCAATTATACAACAGGTTATGTTCCAGACTACTGCAGTACAGAAAGGCCCACTTATATAACAGGTTAGGTTCCAGGCTACTGCAGCACAGGAGGACCCACTTATACAACAGGTTAAGTTCCAGGCTACTGCAGTACAGGAAGGCCCACTTATATAATAGGTTAGGTTCCAGACTACTGCAGTACAGGAAGGACCGCTTATATAACAGGTTAGGTTCCAGACTTCTGCAGTACAGGAAGGCCCACTTATATAACAGGTTAGGTTCCAGACTACTACAGTACAGGAAGGCCCACGTTTATACAACAGTTAAGGTTCCAGACACTGCAGTAACAGGAAGGAACCACTAATAACAGGTTTATGTTCCAGGCTAACTGCAGTACAGGAAGCCCACTTATAAAACAGGTATTCCAACTACTCGCAGTACAGGAAGGGCCCACTTATACAACAGGTTAGGTTCCAGACTACTGCAGTACAGAAGCCCCAATATACAACAGGTTAGGTTCCAGACTACTGCAGTACAGGAGGGGGCACTTATACAGCAGATTAGGTTCCATACTACTGCAGTACAGGAGAGCCCACTTATACAACAGGTTAGGTTCCCGACTACTGCAGTACAGGAGGGGCCACTTATACAATAAGGTTAGGTTCCAGACTACTGCAGTACAGGAGGGGCCACTTACACAACAGGTTAGGTTCCAGACTACTGCAGTACAGGAGGGCCCATTTATACAACAGGTTAGGTTCCGGACTACTGCAGTACAGAAGGGCCCACTTATACAACAGGTTAAGTTCCAGACTACTGCAGTACAGGAAGGCTCACTTATACAACAGGTTATGTTCCAGGATACTGCAGTACAGAAGGGCCCCACTTATACAGCAGGTTATGTTCCAGGCTACTGCAGTACAGGAGGGCCACACTTATACAACAGGTTAGATTCCAGGCCTCTGCAGTACAGGAGAGCCCACTTATACAGCAGGTTATGTTCCAGGCTACTGCAGTTCAGGAGAGCCCACTTATACAGCAGGTTATGCTCCAGGCTACTGCAGTACAGGAGGGCCCCACTTATACAGCAGGTTATGTTCCAGGCTACTGCAGTACAGGAGGGCCCCACTTATACAACAGGTTAGATTCCAGGCCTCTGCAGTACAGGAGAGCCCACTTATACAGCAGGTTATGTTCCATGCTACTGCAGTACAGGAGGGCCCCACTTATACAACAGGTTCTTTTCCAGGCTACTGCCAGTACAAGGAGGCCCCACTTATACAACAGTTTAGATCCAGGCCTCTGCAGTACAGGAGAGCCCCACTTATATCAGCAGTTATGTTCCATTCAACCTGCCAGTACAGGAGGGCCCCACCTTATAAAACAGGTTAGATTCCAGCCTTCTGCCATTACAGGCGAGCCCAATTATACAGCAGGTTATGTTCCACCAGGCTCTGCAGTACAGTGAGGCCCCACTTATTCAACAGGTTATGTTCCAGGCCACTTGCAGTACAAGGAGGGGCCCACTTATACAACAGGTTAGGTTTTTTCCAGGCTACTGCAGTACAGGAGAGCCCACTTAATCAACAGGTTATGTTCCAGGCCTACTGCAGTACCAGGAGGCCCACTAATACACAGGTTAGTTCCAGGCTAATCTGCAGTACAGGAAGCCCTCTTATACAAACAGGTTAGGTTCCAGGCTAACTGCAGTAATAACAAGAGAGCCACCTAATACAACAGTTAGTTTCCAGGCTACTGCATGTACAGGAAGGCCCCACTTATACAGCAGGTTAGTTTCCATACTACTGTAAGTACAGGAAGGCCCCACTTATACAACAGTTTGAGGTTTCCAGGCTACTTCAATATAGGAAGGCCCACTTATACAACAGGTTATGTTCCAGGCTACTGTAGTACAGGAAGACCCACTTATACAACAGGTTATGTTTCAGACTACTGTAGTATAGGAAGGCCCACTTATACAACAGGTTAGGTTCCAGACTACTGTAGTACAGGAAGGCCCACTTATACAACAGGTTTGGTTCCAGGCTACTGCAGTACAAGAAGGCCCACTTATACAACAGGTTATGTTCCAGACTACTGCAGTACAGGAAGGCTCCTACTTATACAACATGTTAGGTTCCAAACTACTGCAGTACAGGAATGCCCACTTATACAACAGGTTAGGTTCCAGACTACTGCAGTACAGGAAGGTCTGCTTGTATAACAGGTTAGGTTCCAGACTTCTGCAGTACAGGAAGGCCCACTTATACAACAGGTTAGGTTCCAGACTACTGCAGTACAGGAAGGCCCACTTATACAACAGGTTAGGTTCCAGACTACTGCAGTAACAGGAGGGCCCCACTAACAAAAGGTTAGGTTCCATACTTCTGCAGTACAGGAAGGGCCCCACTTATACAACAGTTAGTTTCCTGACAACTGCAGTACAGGAGGCCCACTTATACAACAGGTTTAGGTTTCCGAGACTACTGCAGTACAGAGGGACCACTTATACAACAGGTTAGGTCCAGCTGCTGCAGTACAGCGAGGACCCCACTTATACAACAGTTTAAGTTTCTCAGGCTACTGCAGTACAGGAAGGGCCCACTTATACAACAGTTAGGTTCCCTACTACTTGCAGTACAGGAAGGCCCCACTATACAACAGGTAGGTTTCCAGACTACTGCAGTAACAGGAGGTGGGGGCCACTTATACAACAGGTTAGGTTCCAGGTTACTGCAGTACAGGAAGGCCCACATATACAACAGGTTAGGTTCCAGACTACTGCAGTACAGGAAGCCCACTTATACAACAGGTTAGGTTCCAGGCTACTGCAGTACAAGAGAGCAACTTAATACAAACAGGTTTAGGTTCCAGGCTACTGCAGTACAGGAAGGCCCACTTATAACAGCAGTTAGGTCCAGACTACTGTAGACAGAAGCCCACTTATACAACAGGTTAGGTTCCAGGCTACTTCAGTATAGGAAGGCCCACTTATACAACAGGTTATGTTCCAGGCTACTGTAGTACAGGAAGACCCACTTATACAACAGGTTATGTTTCAGACTACTGTAGTATAGGAAGGCCCACTTATACAACAGGTTAGGTTCCAGACTACTGTAGTACAGGAAGGCCCACTTATACAAGAGGTTTGGTTCCAGGCTACGGCAGTACAAGAAGGCCCACTTATACAACAGGTTATGTTCCAGACTACTGCAGTACAGGAAGGCCCACTTATACAACATGTTAGGTTCCAGACTACTGCAGTACAGGAATGCCCACTTATACAACAGGTTAGGTTCCAGACTACTGCAGTACAGGAAGGTCTGCTTATATAACAGGTTAGGTTCCAGACTTCTGCAGTACAGGAAGGCCCACTTATACAACAGGTTAGGTTCCAGACTACTGCAGTACAGGAGGGCCCACTTATACAACAGGTTAGGTTCCAGACTACTGCAGTACAGGAGGGCCCACTTATACAAAAGGTTAGGTTCCAGACTACTGCAGTACAGGAGGGCCCACTTATACAACAGGTTAGGTTCCAGACTACTGCAGTACAGGAAAGGCCTCCACTTATACAAACAGGTTAGTTCCAGACTGCTGCAGTACAGGAGGGGCCACTTATACAACAGGTTAGGTTCCAGGCTACTGCAGTACAGGAAGGCCCACATATACAACAGGTTAGGTTCCAGACTACTGCAGTACAGGAAGGCCCACTATACAGACAGGTTAGGTTTTGTCAGGCTACTGCAGTACAGGAGGGCCCCATTTATACAACAGGTTAGATTCCAGGCCTCTGCAGTACAGGAGAGCCCACTTATACAGCAGGTTATGTTCCAGGCTACTGCAGTACAGGAAGGTCTGCTTATATAACAGGTTAGGTTCCAGACTTCTGCAGTACAGGAAGGCCCACTTATGCAACAGGTTAGGTTCCAGACTACTGCAGTACAGGAGGGCCCACTTATACAACAGGTTAGGTTGCAGACTACTGCAGTACAGGAGGGCCCACTTATACAAAAGGTTAGGTTCCAGACTACTGCAGTACAGGAGGGCCCACTAACAACAGTTTAGGTTCCAGACTACTGCAGTACAGGAGGGCCCACTTATACAGCAGGTTAGGTTCCAGACTACTGCAGTACAGGAGGGCCCACTTATACAACAGGTTAGGTGGCCTGGTGGCCTGGTGGCTAAAGCTCCCGCTTCACACACGGAGTGCCCGGGTTCGATTCCCGGCGGGTGGAAACATTTCGACACGTTTCCTTACACCTGTTGTCCTGTCACCTAGCAGCAAATTGTACCTGGGTGTTAGTCGACTGGTTGTGGGTCCGCATCCTGGGGACAAGATTAAGGACCCAATGAATAAGTTAGACATTCCTCGAGACGCACTGACTTTCTTGGTTATCCTGGTGCTAACCCTCTGGTAAAAATCCGAGACGAAAAATCTTATCTAGGTTCCAGGCTGCTGCATACAGAGGACCCACTTATACAAACAGGTTAAGTTCCAGGCTACTGCAGTACAGGAGGGCCCACTTATACAAAGTTTAGGTTCCATACTACTGCAGTAACAGGAAGGCCCCACTTATACAACAGGTTAGGTCCAGACTACAGCAGTACAGGAGGGACCACTATACAACAGGTTTAGGTTCCAGGCTACTGCAGTACAGGAGGGCCCACATATACAACAGGTTAAGTTCCAGACTACTGCAGTACAGGAAGGCCCACTTATACAACAGGTTATGTTCCAGGCTACTGCAGTACAGGAGGGCCCCACTTATACAACAGGTTAGATTCCAGGCCTCTGCAGTACAGGAGAGCCCACTTATACAGCAGGTTATGTTCCAGGCTACTGCAGTACAGGAGAGCCCCACTTATACAGCAGGTTATGTTCCAGGCTACTGTCAGTAAAGCAGGAGGGCTCACCACTGTTAAACAACAGGTTTAGATTCCAGGCCTCTGCAGTACAGGAGAGCCCACTTATACAGCAGGTTATGTTCCAGGCTACTGCAGTTCAGGAGGGCCCCACTTATACAGCAGGTTATGTTCCAGGCTACTGCAGTACAGGAGGGCCCCACTTATACAGCAGGTTATGTTCCAGGCTACTGCAGTACACGAGGTCCCCACTTGTACAACAGGTTAGATTCCAGGCCTCTGCAGTACAGGAGAGCCCACTTATACAACAGGTTATGTTCCAGGCTACTGCAGTACAGGAGGGCCCCACTTATACAGCATGTTATGTTCCAGGCTACTGCAGTACAGGAGGTCCCCACTTATACAACAGGTTAGATTCCAGGCCTCTGCAGTATAGGAGATCCCACTTATACAGCAGGTTATGTTCCAGGCTACTGCAGTACAGGAGGGCCCCACTTATACAACAGGTTATGTTCCAGGCTGCTGCAGTACAGGAGGGCCCCACTTATACAACAGGTTAGATTCCAGGCCTCTGCAGTACACGAGAGCCCACTTATACAGCAGGTTATGTTCCAGGCTACTGCAGTACAGGAGGGCCCCACGTATACAACAGGTTATGTTCCAGGCTACTGCAGTACAGGAGGGCCCCACTTATACAACAGGTTAGATTCCAGGCCTCTGCATTACAGGAAGGCACACTTATATAAAAGGTTAGGTTCCAGACTACTGCAGTACAGGAAGGCCCACTTATATAACAGGTTAGGTTCCAGACTACTGCAGTACAGGAAGGCCCACTTATATAACAGGTTAGGTTCCAGACTACTGCAGTACAGGAAGGCCCACTTATGTAACATGTTAGGTTCCAGACTACTGCAGTACAGGAAGGCCCACTTGTACAACAGGTTAGTTTCCAGGCTACTGCAGTACAGGAGGACCCACTTATACAACAGGTTAGGTTCCAGGCTGCTGCAGTGCAGGAAGGGCCACTTATATAAGAGGTTAGGTTCCAGACTACTGCAGTACAGCAAGGCCCACTTATATAACAGGTTAGGTTCCAGACTACTGCAGTACAGGAAGGCCTACTTATACAACAGGTTAGGTTCCAGACTACTGCAGTACATGGAGGCCCACTTATATAACAGGTTATGTTCCAGGCTACTGCAGTACAGGAAGACCCACTTGTACAACAGGTTTGGTTCCAGACTAAATACTAAAACTATAAAATCAAAAAAAAAAATTTGATAACTACTGCATAAAGGAAGGGCCCACGTATACAACAGGTTAGGTTCCAGACTACTGCAGTACAGGAAGGCGCCACTTATACAACAGGTTAGGTTCCAGACTGCTGCAGTACAGGAGGACCCACTTATACAACAGGTTAGGTTCCAGACTACTGCAGTTCAGGAGGGCCACTTGTATTCCAGGTTAGGTTCCAGACTACTGCAGTACAGGAGTGGCCACTTATACAACAGTTCGGTTTCCAGACTACTGCAGTACAGAGGCCCACTTATACAACAGGTTAGGTTCCAGACTACTGCAGTACAGGAGGGCCCACTTATACAACAGGTTAGTTTCCAGACTAATGCAGTACAGGAAGGCTCACTTATACAATAGGTTAGGTTTCCAGACTACGCCGTAAAGGAGGGCCCCACTTATAAACAGGTTTAGGTTTCCAACTACTGCAGTACAGGAGGGCCCCACTTATACAACATGTTAGTTTCCAGGCTACTGCAGTACAGGAGGACCACTTATACAACTGGTTAGGTGCCCAGGCTACAGCCAGTACAGGGAGGCCCACTTATACAACAGGTTAGGTTTCCAGAACTATGCGTCCAAGGAAGCCCACTTATACACAGTTAGGTTTCCAGGCTACTGCAGTACAGGAGGCCCACTTATACAACAGGTTAGGTTCCAGGCTACTGCAGTACAGGAGGGCCCACTTATACAACAGGTTTTATGGTTCCAGACTACTGCAGTACAGGAGGGCCCACTTATCTAATGCAGTACAGGAGGGCCCCCACTTATTCAACAGGATATGTTCCAGGCCACTGCAGTACAGGATGGCCCCAACTTATACAAAAGGTTAGGTTTCCATGGCTACTGCAGTACAGGAGAGCCCACTTATACAACAGGTTATGTTCCAGGCTACTGCAGTACAGGAGGCCCTACTAATACAACAGGTTAGGTTCCAGGCTACTGCAGTACAGGAAGCCCACTTATACAACAGGTTACGTTCCAGGCTACTGCAGTACAAGAGAGCCCACTAATACAACAGGTTAGGTTCCAGGCTACTGCAGTACAGGAAGGCCCACTTATACAGCAGGTTAGGTTCCAGACTACTGTAGTACAGGAAGGCCCACTTATACAACAGGTTAGGTTCCAGGCTACTTCAGTATAGGAAGGCCCACTTATACAACAGGTTATTTTCCAGGCTACTGTAGTACAGGAAGACCCACTTATACAACAGGTTATGTTTCAGACTACTGTAGTATAGGAAGGCCCACTTATACAACAGGTTAGGTTCCAGACTACTGAAGTACAGGAAGGCCACTATACAGACATCAGTTTTGGGGTTCCAGGCCTACTGCAGTACAAGAAGGCCCACTTATACAACAGGTTATGTTCCAGACTACTGCAGTACAGGAAGGCCCACTTATACAACATGTTAGGTTCCAGACTACTGCAGTACAGGAAGGCCCACTTATACAACAGTAAGGTTCCAGACTACTGCCAGTACAGGAAAATCTGCTTAATAAACAGGTTAGGTTCCAGACTTTCTGCTGTACAGGAAGGCCCACTTATACAACAGTTAGTTTCCAGAACTACTGCAGTACAGGCGGGCCCCTTATACAACAGGATAGGTTCCATACTAATGCAGTACAGGAGGGCCCACTTATGACAAAAGGTTAGGTCCAGACTACTGCAGTACAGGAGGGCCCACTTACTGTTTTTAGGTAAGACACATATGCAACAGTTAGGTAATCTATATTTCGAAACGTTTCGCCTACACAGTAGCTTCTCATCGAGTACAGAAAAGTTGATAGAAGCAGAAGATACTTGAAGACGATGTAATCAGTCCATCACCCTTATAGTTTTGGAGGTGGTCAGTCCCTCATTCATGAGAGAACATTGTTCCGTTTTCAGACAACGGAACAATGTTCTTCTCCGACTGAGGGACTGACCACCTCAAAACTTTAAGTGTGATGGACTGCTTACATCGTCTTCAAGTATCTTCTGCTTCTATCAACTTTTCTGACTCGACTGAAGAAGCCTATGTGTAGGCGAAACGTTTCGAATAAAGATACCTAAACGTTGCATATGTGTCTTACCTAACATTCTGTCGTATTTAATACCATTTTTAATGTCACAGGCCCACTTAATACAACATGTTAGGTTCCAGACTACTGAAGTACAGGAGGGCCCAACTTATTACAACAGGTTAGTTCCAGACTATACTGCAGTACAGGAGGGGGCCCACTATACAACAGGTTAGTTTCAGGCTGCGCAGTAACAGGGAGGAACCCCATTATACATCAGGTTAAGTTCCAGGCTTACTGCAGTACAGGAGGGACCACTTATTACAAACAGGTTAGGTTCCAGACTACTGCAGTACAAGGAGGGGGCCACTTATCAACAGGTAGTTTCCCCAGGCTACTTACTGCAGTACAGGGAAGGCCCACATATACAAACAGGTTAGGTTCTCAGACTACTGCATACAGGAAGGCCCACTTATAACAACAGGTTAGGTTCCAGGCTACTGCATACAGGAGGGCCCATTTATACAACAGGTTAGATTCCAGGCCTCTGCAGTACAGGACAGAGAGCCCCACTTATACAGCAGGTTATGTTCCAGGCTACTGCAGTACAGTAGAGCCACTTATACAGCAGGTTATGTTCCAGGCTACTGCAGTACAAGAGGGCCCCACTAGTACAACAGTTATGTCCTGGCTACTGCAGTTAACAGGAGGGCCCACTTATACACAGGTTATGTTCCAGGCTACTGCAGTACAGGAGGGCCCCACTTATACAGCAGGTTATGTTCCAGGCTACTGCAGTACAGGAGGGAACCACTTATACAACAGGTTAGATTCCAGGCCTCTGCAGTACAGGAGAGCCCACTTATACAGCAGGTTATGTTCCAGGCTAGTGTAGTTCAGGAGAACACACTTATACAGCAGGTTATGTTCCAGGCTACTGCAGTACAGGAGGGAACCACTTATACAACAGGTTAGATTCCAGGCCTCTGCAGTACAGGAGAGCCGGGGGGGACTTATACAGCAGGTATTCAAGGCTACTGCAGTACAGTAGAGCCCACTTATACAGCAGGTTATGTTCCAGGCTACTGCAGTACAAGAGGGCCCCACTTATACAGCAGGTTATGTTCCAGGCTACTGCAGTACAGGAGGGCCCCACTTATACAGCAGGTTATGTTCCAGGCTACTGCAGTACAGGAGGGCCCCACTTATACAGCAGGTTATGTTCCAGGCTACTGCAGTACAGGAGGGAACCACTTATACAACAGGTTAGATTCCAGGCCTCTGCAGTACAGGAGAGCCCACTTATACAGCAGGTTATGTTCCAGGCTACTGCAGTTCAGGAGAACCCACTTATACAGCAGGTTATGTTCCAGGCTACTGCATACAGAGGGCCCCACTATACAGCAGGTTATGACCAGGGCTAACTGCTTACAGGAAGGCCCCACTTACCTGGAGTTTTTACCTGGAGAGAGTTCCGGGGGTCAACGCCCCCGCGGCCCGGTCTGAGACCAGGCCTCCTGGTGGATCAGAGCCTGATCAACCAGGCTGTTGCTGGCTGCTGGCTGCACGCAAACCAACATAACGAGCCACAGCCCGGCTGATCCGTAACTGACCTTTAGGTGCTTGCCCGTGCCAGCTTGAAGACTGCCAGGGTCTGTTGTAATCCCCCTCATGTGTGCTGGGACAGTTGAACACTCTCGGCCCTGACCTTATTGGTACGGTCCTCTTTAACGTGCTAGTGACACCCCTGCTTTCATTGGGGGGAGGTGCATCGTCTGCCCAAGTCTTTTTGCTTTCGGTAATGGAGTGATTTTTCGTGTGCAAGTCGGTACTAGTCCCTCTAGGATTTTCTAGGTTATATAATCATGTATCTCTCCCTTCCTGCGTTCCAGGAATACAGGTTTAGGAAACCTCAAGCGCTCCCAATAATTGAGGTGTTTTATCTCCGTTATGCGCGCCGTGAAAGTTCTCTGTACATTTCTAGGTTCGGTGCAAATTTTCACCCTGCCCTTGAAAGTGCTGTTTAGTTTTGCAGCAATATTCCAGCCTAGATTGAGCACAAGTGACCAGAAGAGTGTCATCATGGGCTTGGCCTCCTAGTTTTTGAAGGTTCCAATTATCCATCCTGTCCTTTTTCTAGGCAGATGGCGATTGATACAATGTATGGTCCTTGAAGGTGAGACCTCCGACATGATTACTCCAGTCTTTGACTGTTGGTGTTTTCGCTCTATTTTGTGGCCAGAATTTGTTTTGTACTTCCTGAGAAGATTAATTCCTCATGTTTTACCCATATCTGAGTAATTGAAATTTCTCCATCGTTGAACTTCATATTGTTTTCTGCAGCCACGGAAAAGATTGGTTGATGTCTGCCTGGTCTTTGCATGTCTGGCAAATCTAAGACCATCTGTCATGCAGATTCGGGTGTCATCTGCAAAGGAAGACACGGTGCTGTGGCTGACATCCTTGCTATGTCGGATATAAAGGATGAGAACAAGATGGGAGCGAGTACTGTGCCTTGTGAACAGAGCTTTCACGCGTAGCTCTGGCCTCGGACTTTACTCTGTTGAACGAACTACTCTCTGTGTTTCTGTTAGTGAGGAAATTAATAGATCCATCCGAACCGAACTTTTCCCTGTTATTCCTTTAGCACGCATTTTGTGCGCATATTACGCCATGGTCAAACTGTCGAAGGCTTTTTGCAAAGTCTGTATATATTTACACTCTGCATTCTTTTTCTTCCTAGTGCATTTAGGACTTGTCGTAGTGGTCCAATATTGAGACAGACAGGAGCGACCTGTTCTAAACCCATGTTGGCACTGGGTTGTGTAACTGATGGGTTTTCTAGCTGCTGGTGATCCTAGCTTCTTAGGACCCTTTCAAAGATTTTTATGATAGGGATGTTAGTGCTATTGGTCTGTCGTTCTTTGCTGTTGTCTTTACCGCACCCTTTGTGGAGTGGGGCTATGTCTGTTGTTTTTAGTATCTGGGACGACCCCCGTGTCCATGCTCCCTCTCCATAGGATGAAAAAAAAAGGCTCGTGATAGGGCTTCTTGCAGTTCTTGATGACACAAGTTTCCTGAGTCTGGCCCTGGGGCAGAGTGCATGGGCATGTCATTTATCGCCTGTTCGAAGTCATTGCGTCAGGATAACACGGATAGGCTTGTGTTAATCAAATTTTGTGGCTCCTCATAAAAAAATTCATTTGATCTTCGACTCTCATCTGGTTAGCGGCTGCTTAAAAAACTGAGTCATATTGGGAACTTGAGTAGCTCACTCATTTCCTTGCTGTCATCTGTGTAAGACCCCATCTTTGTTTAAGTAGGGCCCAATACTGGACGTGCTCTCGATTTGAGTTGGCATAGGAAAGAAAACATTGGGTTTCTTTCGATTTCATTATGGCTTTTTTAGTTCCCTTCCCGCAATTCCTGACTCCTAAAGGATTCTTTTAGCTTAAGTCGATGTTGCTATTTCTCTGACCAGTGTCTCCCTCGCAATTCAGATATATTGACCTCTTTTAGCCGCTCTGTGTATTAACATTTTTCCGTCGCCTGAAAGTGAGCGCTCTGTCTCTTTTCCTGTTTTTACATCTACTTCCTTTTTCTTAGAGGATCAGCTTGTGGCATACTTCGAGTGCCTCACCGAGTTAATCTGTTTCTAGCATAAGTTGGGGTCTGTGTTTTGCTTAGTATATCTTCCCAGCTTATATCGGTTAGGACTTGGTTTACTTGTCCACTTTAGTTTTTGTATTGAAGTTGAATTTGGTGAATGCTCCTCGTGACAAATCGTCTTAATGTCGGTCTGGGGCTCCGCGACATACATGACTGAATCTCAATTATGTTGTGATCTGAGTATATTGTTTTTGATATTGTGAAATATTTCTTAACAGATCATCATTGTTAGTGAAGAAGAGGGCTAGTGTATTCTCCAGTCTAGTAGGCTCTATTATTTGCTGTTTAAATTGAAGTTTGGTGCAGAGATTTAAAAGCTCGTGTGATGTGAGTTTTTATCAGAGCTGCCTCCTGGTGGTTATTACTGCAACAATATTATTTTGCTATATTCCTCCATTTTAGGTGCCTTAATTGAAAATCCCCCAGGAGCAAGATGTTGGGTGCAGGAGCTGGAAGGTTTTCCAGACAGTGGTCAATTTTTAACAGCTGTTCCTGGAATTGCTGGGATGTTGCATCCGGAGGCTTGTAGACTATCACAATGACTAGGTTTTGGTTCTCGACCTTTACTGCTAACACTTCCACTGAAGTACAGGAGAACCCACTTATACAGCAGGTTATGTTCCAGGCTACTGCATTACAGGAGGACCCCACTTATACAACAGGTTATGTTCCAGGCTACTGCAGTACAGGAGGGCCCCACTTATACAACAGGTTAGATTCCAGGCCTTTGCAGTACAGGAGAGCCCACTTATACAGCAGGTTATGTTCCAGGCAACTGCAGTACAGGAGGGCCCCACTTATACAACAGGTTAGATTCCAGGCCTCTGTATAACAGGAGAGCCCACTTATACAGCAGGTTATGTTCCAGGCTACTGCAGTACAGGAGGGCCCCACTTATTCAACAGGTTATGTTCCAGGCCACTGCAGTACAGGAGAGCCCACTTATACAACAGGTTATGTTCCAGGCTACTGCAGTACAGGAGGCCCCACTTATACAATAGGTTAGGTTCCAGACTACTGCAGTACAGGAAGGCCCACTTATACAACAGGTTAGGTTCCAGGCTACTGCAGTACAAGAGAGCCCACTTATACAACAGGTTAGGTTCCAGGCTACTGCAGTACAGGAAGGCCCACTTATACAACAGGTTAGGTTCCAGACTACTGTAGTACAGGAAGGCCCACTTATACAACTGGTTATGTTCCAGGCTACTGTAGTACAGGAAGACCCACTTATACAACAAGTTATGTTCCAGACTACTGTAGTACAGGAAGGCCCACTTATACAACAGGTTAGGTTCCAGGCTACTGCAGTACAGGAAGAAGGCCCAACTTATACAACAGTTATGTTCCAGACACTGCAGTACAGAAAGGCCCCGCTTTATTATAACAGGTTAGGTTCCAAGCTTACAGCAGCACAGGAGGACCCAACTTATACAACAGGTTTAAGTCCAGGCTACTGCAGTTCAGAAGAGGCCCACTATATAACAGGCTAGGTTCCAAGACTAACTGCAGTACAGGAAGGCCCCACTATTATAACAGGTTAGGTTTCCAGACTTCTGCAGTACAGGAAGGCCCACTTATATAAACAGGTTAGGTTCCAGACACTACAGTACAGGAAGGCCACTTATACAACAGTTTTGGGTTCCAGAACTACTGCAGTAACAGGAAGGACCACTTATATAACAGGCTATGTTCCAGGCTACTGCAGTACAGGAAGGCCCACTAAACAACAGGTTTAGTTCCAGACTACAGCCATACAGGAGGCCACTATATCCACAGGTAGGTTTCCCCAGACTACTGCAGTACAGGAAGGCCCCACTATACAACAGGTTAGAGGTTTCCAGACCACTGCAGACAATAGGATGGGCCACTTATAACAGCAGGTTAGGTTCCAGACTACTGCAGTACAGGAGAGCCCACTTATACAACAGGTTAGGTTCCAGACTACTGCAGTACAGGAGGGGCCACTTATACAACAGTTAGGTTCCAGACAACTGCAGTACAGGAAGGCCCACTCATACAACATGTGATTTCCAGACTACTGCAGTACAGGAAGGCCCACTTATACAACAGGTTATGTTCCAGACTACTGCAGTACAGGAAGGTCTGCTTATATAACAGTTAGTTTTTCCAGACGTTCTGCAGTACAGGAAGGCCTCTAATACAACATGTTAGTTTCCAGATCTACTGCAGTACAGGAGGCCACCTTATACAACAGGTTAGGTTCCAGTACTTACTGCAGTACAGGAGGCCCTTAAACAAAAGTTAGGTTCCAACTACTGCAGTACAGGAGGGCCCACTTATACAACAGTTAGGTTCCAGAATACTGCAGACAGAGGCCCACTTATGCAACAGTTAGTTCAGACTACTGCAGTACAGGGAGGGCCCACTTAACAACAGGTTAGGTTCCAGGCTGCTGCAGTACAGGAGACCCACTAATACAACAGTTAAAGTTCCAGGCTACTGCAGTACAGGAGGGCCCACTTATACATCAGGTTAGGTTCCATACTACTGCAGTACAGGAAGGCCCCACTTATACAACAGGTTAGGTTCCAGACTACTGCAGTACAGGAGGGGCCACTTATACAACAGGTTAGGTTCCAGGCTACTGCAGTACAGGAGGGCCCCATTTATACAACAGGTTAGATTCCAGGCCTCTGCAGTACAGGAGAGCCCACTTATACAGCAGGTTATGTTCCAGGCTACTGCAGTACAGTAGAGCCCACTTATACAGCAGGTTATGTTCCAGGCTACTGCAGTACAAGAGGGCCTCACTTATACAGGAGGTTATGTTCCAGGCTACTGCAGTACAGGAGGGCCCCACTTATACAGCATTTTATGTCCCAGCTCTGAGCAGTACAGGAGGGCCCCACTTATACAGCAGGTTATGTTCCAGGCTACTGCAGTACAGGAGGGAACCACTTATACAACAGGTTAGATTCCAGGCCTCTGCAGTACAGGAGAGCCCACTTAACAGCAGGTTCTGTTCCAGGCTATGATAGTTCAGGAGAAACCCACTTATACAGCAGGTTGATTTTCCAGCTACTGCGGTAACGGGGGAGGAACCACTGATACAACAAGTTCGATTCCAGGCCTCTGCAGTACAGGAGAGCCCACTTATACAGCAGGTTATGTTCCAGGCTACTGCAGTACAGTAGAGCCCACTATACAACATGTTTATGTTCCAGGTCTAATCTGCATACAAGAGGGCCCCACTTAATACAGCAGGGTATGTTCCAGGCTACTGCAGTACAGAGGGCCCCATTTATACAGCAGGTAATCTTCCAGCAACTGCAGTACAAACAGGAGGGCCCCCACTTATAGCAGCAGGTTATGTTCCAGGCTACTGCATACAGGAGAGCCCACTTAAACAGCAGGTTATGTTCCAGGCTACTGTAGTTCAGGAGAATACACTTATACAGCTGGTTAATGTTCCAGGCAACTTCAGTACAGAGGCCCCCACTTATACAGCTGGGATGTCCAGCTACTGCGGTACGGAGGGCCCCACTTATACAACAGGTTAGATTCCAGCCTCTGAAGTACATGAACAGAGCGGGGCACCACTTATTACAGCGAGCTTATGATTGCCAGGCTACTGCATTACAAGGTCGGACCCCCAGGATGCTTATAACAACATGAATGTTCCAGGCTACTGCATTACAGGAGGGCCCCACTTATACAACAGTTTAGATTTCCAGGCCTTTTGCAGTACAGGAGAGCCCACTATACAGCAGGTTTATGTTCCAGGCAACTGCAGTACCCGGAGGGCCCCACTTATACATACAACAGTTTAGATGTTCCAGGCCTCTGTATAACAGGAGACCCACTTATACAGCAGTTTATGATTCCGGCTACTGCAGTACCGGAAGGCCACCCACTTATACAACAGGTTAATTCCAGGCCTCTGTATAACAGGAGAGCCCACTTATACAGCAGCTTATGTATCCAGGCTACTGCATTAAGGAGGACCCCACTTATACAACAGGATAGTTCCAGCTACTGCAGTACAGGAGGGCCGC
>NC_069492.1:18728588-18772191 GCF_026875155.1 Cherax quadricarinatus
TCCAAATGTGGGGTTCTGTGGAAGTCCCATGTGGGGTTCTGTTGGCAAGTCCAACTGGTGGTTATGTTGGCAAGCCCCAACATGTGTGGTTCATGTGGCCACATGTGTGGTTCATTTTGGGCAAGTCCAACATGTGTGGTTCATTTTGGGCAAGTCCAACATGTGTGGTTTTTTACATTTTTGGCAAGTCCACATGTGTGGTTCATTTGGCAAGTCCTACATTTTGTGGTTTCATGTTGGAAACGTATTGTTTCATGTTGGCAAGTCCTACATGTGTGGTTCATGTTGGCAATTTTCAACTACATGTGTGGTTCATGTTGGAAATCTACATGGTGTCATGTTGGCACTTGTGGTTCTGGAGTTACCTGGAGAGAGTTCCGGGGGTCAACGCCCCCGGGCCCGGTCTGTGACCAGGCCTCCTGGTGGATCAGCGCCTGATCAACCAGGCTTTGCTGTTGGCTGCACGCAAACCAACCCGTACGAGCCACAGCCCGGCTGATCAGGAACTGAGTTTAGGTGCTTGTCCAGTGCCAGCTTGAAGACTGCCAGGGGCCCTTTTGGGTAATCCCCTTATGTGTGCTGGGAGGCAGTTGAACAGTCTCGGGCCCGGGACACTTATTGTATGGTCTCTTAACGTGCTAGTGACACCCCTGTTTTTTCTTTGGGGGGGATGGTGCATCGTCTGCCAAGTCTTTTGCTTTCGTAGTGAGTGATTTTCGTGTGCAAGTTCGGTACTAGTCCCTCTAGGATTTTCCAGGTGTATATAATCATGTATCTCTCCCTCCGGGCGTTCCGGGGAATACAGGTTAGGAACCTCAAGCGCTCCCAGTAATTGAGGTGTTTTATTTTCCGTTATGCGCGCCGTGAAAGTTCTCTGTACATTTTCTAGGTCGGCAATTTCACCTGCCTTGAAAGGTGCTGTTAGTTCCCAAGCAATTTTCCCCAGCCTAGGTAGAACAAGTGCCCTAAAGAGTGTCATCATGGCTTGGCCCTCCCTAGTTTTTGAAGGTTCTCATTATCCATCCTGTCATTTTTCTAGCAGATGCGATTGATACAATGTTATGGTCCTTGAAGGTGAGATCTCCGACATAATCACTCCCAGGTCTTTGACGTTGGTGTTTCGCTCTTTTTTGTGGCCAGAATTTGTTTTATACTCTGATGAAGATTTAATTTCCTCATGTTTACCATATCTGAGTAATTGAAATTTTTTCATCGTTGAACTTCATATTGTTTTCTGCAGCCCACTGAAAGATTTGGTTGATGTCCGCCTGGAGCCTTGCAGTGTCTGCAATGGAAGACACTGTCATTCAGATTCGGGTGTCATCTGCAAAGGAAGACACGGTGCTGTGGGTGACATCCTTGTCTATGTCGGATATAAGGATGAGGAACAAGATGGGAGCGAGTACTGTGCCTTGTGGAACAGAGCTTTTCACCGTAGCTGCCTCGGACTTGACTCTGTTGACGATACTCTGTGTGTTCTGTTTAGTGAGGAAATTATAGATCCATCGACCGACTTTTCCTGTTATTCCTTTAGCACGCATTTTGTGCGCTATTACGCCATGGTCACACTTGTCGAAGGCTTTTTCAAAGTCTGTATATATTACTCTGCATTCTTTTTGTCTTTTAGTGATTTTGGACCTTGTCGTAGTGATCCAATAGTTGAGACAGACAGGAGCGACCCGTTCTAACCCATGTTGCCCTGGGTTGTGTAACTGATGGGTTTTTTAGATGGGTGGTGATCTTGCTTTTAGGACCCCTTTTAAAGATTTTTATGATATGGGATGTTAGTGCTATTGGTCTGTATTCTTTTCTGTTGCTTTACTGCCCCTTTGTGGAGTGGGGGGTATGTCTTGTTTTTTTAGTAACTGTGGGACGACCCCGTGTCCATCACCTCTCCTAGGATGGAAAAGGCTCGTGATAGGGGCTTCTTTGCGTTCTTGATGAACACAGAGTTCCATGAGTCTGGCCCCGGGGAGAGTGCATGGGCATGTCATTTATCGCCTGTTCGAAGTCATTTGGCGTCAGGATAAAATCGGATAGGGGTTGTGTTAATCAAATTTTGTGGCTCTCTCTAAAAAATTCATTTTGATCTTCGACTCTCAGTCTGGTTTAGCGGTTTGCTAAAAACTGATTCATATTGGGACTTGGTAGCTCACTCATTTCCTTGCTGTCATCTGTGTAGGACCAATCTTGTTTAAGTAGGGGCCCAATACTGGACGTTGTTCTCGATTTTGATTGGCATAGGAGAAGAAATACTTTGGGTTTCTTTCGATTTCATTTATGGCTTTTAGTTCTTCCCGCGATTCCTGACTCCTAAAGGATTCTTTTAGCTTAAGTTCGATGCTTGCTATTTCTCTGACCAGTGTCTCCCTACGCATTTCAGATATATTGACCTCTTTTAGCCGCTCTGTTATTCTTTTCCGTCGCCTGTAAAGGGAGCGCCTGTCTCTTTCTATTTTACATCTACTCCTCCTTTTTCTTAGAGGAATAAGCCTTGTGCATACATCGAGTGCCACCGAGTTAATCTGTTCTAGGCATAAGTTGGGGTCTGTGTTGCTTAGTATATCTTTCCAGCTTATATCGGTTAGGACTTGGTTTACTTGGTCCCACTTTATGTTTTTGTTATTGAAGTTGAATTTGGTGAATGCTCCTCGTGACTAATCTCATTATGTCGGTTGGGGCTCCGCGCATACATGACTGAACCTCAATTATGTTGTGATCTGAGTATATTGTTTTTGATATGGTGACATTTCTTATCAGATCATCATTGTTAGTGAAGATGAGGTCTAGTGTATTCTCCAGTCTAGTAGGCTCTATTATTTGCTGGTTTAAATTGAATTTTGTGCAGAGATTTAAAAGCTCGTGTGAGTGTGAGTTTTCATCAGAGCTGCCTCCTGGTGTTATTACTGCAACAATATTATTTGCTATATTCCTCCATTTTAGGTGCCTTAAGTTGAAATCCCCCAGGAGCAAGATGTTGGGTGCAGGAGCTGGAAGATTTTCCAGACAGTGGTCAATTTTTAACAGCTGTTCCTGGAATTGCTGGGATGTTGCATCCGGAGGCTTGTAGACTACCACAATGACTAGGTTTTGGTTCTCGACCTTTACTGCTAAAACTTCCAGAGTAAGGTCACTCAGCGATCTCCTGGTTTGAGTACCCTGGGTCACTGAGTAAGGTCACTCAGCGATCTCCTGGTTTGAGTACCCTGGATCACCGAGTAAGGTCACTCAGCGATCTCCTGGTTTGAGTACCCTGGGTCACCGAGTAAGGTCACTCATCGATCTCCTGGTTTGAGTACCCTGGGTCACCGAGTAAGGTCACTCAGCGATCTCCTGGTTTGAGTACCCTGGGTCACCGAGTAAGGTCACTCAGCGATCTCCTGGTTTGAGTACCCTGGGTCACCGAGTAAGGTCACTCAGCGATCTCTGGTTTGAGTACCCTGGGTCACGAGTAAGGTCACTCAGCGATCTCCTGGTTTGAGTACCCTGGGTCACCGAGTAAGGTCACTAAGCGATCTGGTTTGAGTACCCTGGGTCACCGAGTAAGGTCACTCAGCGATCTCCTGGTTTGAGTACCCTGGGTCACCGAGTAAGTTCACTCAGCGATCTCCTGGTTTGAGTACCCTGGGTCATCGAGTAAGGTCACTCAGCGATCTCCTGGTTTGAGTACCCTGGGTCACCGAGTAAAGTCACTCAGCAATCTCCTGGTTTGAGTACCCTGGGTCACCGAGTAAGGTCACTCAGCGATCTCTTGGTTTGAGTACCCTGGGTCACCGAGTAAGGTCACTCAGCAATCTCCTGGTTTGAGTACCCTGGGTCACCGAGTAAGGTCACTCAGCGATCTCCTGGTTTGAGTACCCTGGGTCACCAAGTAAGGTCACTCAGCGATCTCCTGGTTTGAGTACCCTGGGTCACCGAGTAAGGTCAGTCAGCGATCTCCTGGTTTGAGTACCATGGGTCACCGAGTAAGGTCAGTCAGCGATCTCCTGGTTTGAGTACCCTGGGTCACCGAGTAAGGTCACTCAGCGATCTCCTGGTTTGAGTCCCCTGGGTCACCGAGTAAGGTCACTCAGCGATCTCCTGGTTTGAGTACCCTGGGTCACCGAGTAAGGTCACTCAGCGATCTCCTGGTTTGAGTACCCTGGGTCACCGAGTAAGGTCACTCAGCGATCTCCTGGTTTGAGTACCCTGGGTCACCGAGTAAGGTCACTCAGCGATCTCCTGGTTTGAGTACCCTGGGTCACCGAGTAAGGTCACTCAGCGATCTCCTGGTTTGAGTACCCTGGGTCACCGAGTAAGGTCACTCATTGATCTCCTGGTTTGAGTACCCTGGGTCACCGAGTAAGGTCACTCAGCGATCTCCTGGTTTGAGTACCCTGGGTCACCGAGTAAGGTCACTCAGCGATCTCCTGGTTTGAGTACCCTGGGTCACCGAGTAAGGTCACTCAGCGATCTCCTGGTTTGAGTACCCTGGGTCACCGAGTAAAGTCACTCAGCGATCTCCTGGTTTGAGTACCCTGGGTCACCGAGTAAAGTCACTCAGCGATCTCCTGGTTTGAGTACCCTGGGTCACCGAGTAAAGTCACTCAGCGATCTCCTGGTTTGTTGTTTTCTTAATACTTATAACATGGATTACATGCTGGTGACTATAACATGGTCCCAACTGACAAACTCACTTACAGACATCAACATTTATGATTGCCACACTTTGAAAGAGATTGAATTTGTGCAGGAACTGAATATAGCGGTCCTACAGGCAGTCAGAAATGCAAGGGGCTAGTAATCTGTAAATACCTTTGTAACTTGTCATGATTGTGACCAGACTTACCTGGAGTTCATTACCTTTGTAAATTGTGAGTTCATTACCTTTGTAAATTGTGAGTTCATTACCTTTGTAAATTGTGAGTTCATTACCTTTGTAAATTGTGAGTTCATTACCTCTGTAACTTGCTCAGCTATCAAAACTTTGGAGTCCAGTCCCTGGACCAATTATGTACCTCTGTAATCTTTTCACTACCGCCCACAGGATGGGTATGGGGTGCATAATAAACATATTAAACTAAAAAACAACTAGTAACCTCTTCCCCAGTATAAATTACTAAATTTAAAAAGAAAAACTCGTTTTTCTCGTTTTAGGTTACTTTGTCTCGGTGGGATACGGCTCGTTTGTTGAAAAGAATTTGTACAGGAACAGAACCACAGTTACATATGAATGCAACAGTTGAAGGTCAGTGATACAAACAACTGGTTATTATGATACAAAAGGTAGCTTATTGAGTTGAACCTTGAATGGCAATATTTGGATAAGCCACAAGAGATGGAGACAGTTCAAAATTGACAAGTGGTGATGACACAATATAAAGAGGAACTTTAGTGAGATATTTTGCCTATGGAGCGGCTTCTTTAGTCAGTCATTGACAGAAGAATCCTATTTGACAGGTAAAACTTGTTGATGAAGCTCCTCTCTGCTGTTGTATATTTTCATATGTAGTAAAAGTAGGTAATATAATCAAGGTGCTGATGTACAGTCTTCAGTACTGTGTAGTGATGAATGACCCTTGTGGGTTTACAGCTTTTTATGAATATGATGCTATTGGTGTTCTCCAGGGAGGGGCCTTGATGCTAGTTTGGGGCTCTTGATCTAAAGCATTTGATCTGTATTACCCTTATGGGTTTAGCACTTAGTTTTGATTATAATAAGTAATTGGATGGAATCTAAATGTCTCCCATCCTCCCCAGGTGCTATGACCCACATACGGGTTTAGCGCCCCTTCCCCCTATATATGTAATAAGGAAGATGGTAGAGGTGAGCGCCTCTGGTGGTGAGAGTGAGCACTAGGTAGAGGTGAGCGCCTCTGGTGGTGAGAGTGAGCACTAGGTAGAGGTGAGCGCCTCTGGTGGTGAGAGTGAGCACTAGGTAGAGTTATCAGTCTTAGTAACTTCACTTCAGGGAGGAAAATGTCAGTGTTTGTGTGACCGTCAGAGAGTTGAGATGTTTATTGTTGTTGCTCCTTTCTACCCTTACGGGTTTACCTGCCATAACCTTTTAGACATTAATACATCATCTGTATATCGTCCCCTTACGGGTTTAGCGCCTCCCTGTCAGGATAACATTGCTAATTATGGTAAGTATATATGTAGGGGTTATCTTGATGGCTGCCAAGGGGCTCTTGATCCAAGGAATTGGACTCCTCATCCTTGGATCAAACCAAAACGTCTCCCTATCCACAACATATGTGTAACCCCTGTGTATTTAGCGCTTCCCCAAGAAAATAAGGTGGAGGGGGGTTGAATTCTTAAATTAAAGGAGCGCTAAACCAGTAGGGGCCGTACGTAACCTATGGAGTAGGAGGTGACAAGTTTAATCCAAGGGGTAAGAGCAGCTCCAACGTCCTGGATCAAGAGCCCTTCAGTGTGATCAAGGTCCCTCCTTGGAGTATTAATAGACTAGATTAAATAATTTCCTGAGGTAATTCATAATTTAAATAAAAGACCCTTGCGGATTTAGCGCTTATGATTATAATAATTGTGACTAGCAAGTAATTTTACTTCATAATTTATATTAAAAGGATCATATGGAAAATTTTCTAGGGTGTTACCTGTATGTACCTCAACATTACATGCATACAAGTAATATAAATTATTAAGTAGAATTCTATACACACAAAAAAGAAACCGCTAAGTTATTACAAACAGGAATATTTTGACTTTTGGGGGGTCGAACTAATCTCATTGGGAGACAACAACCATATTGTTTACTGTAGTTACCCCGTGTAGACATGTGAGAAAACTTTGCCACCCCTGGTCACTGCAGGTGGCCCCTTCGACCTCACAATCTTACCCATATCTATCCGAGACCAGTATAAATTGGATAGCACCCACAAGTACGGCGCTACTAAATAACTGTGGACAGATATTCTCTGGTGGTCACTTGATGTAGCTGGATCACCCACAACCTATCCAATTACAACATACCTAACTGGCCAGTATCAGTCTGCTATAACTAGAAGGGTTACTTAACTGTGGGTGACTGATGCTCCTTATTTCCTCCATTCACCATCTCATTTCGATGTCCTGCTACACCAACACGGTTCTTATTCCAGCAGGACGAGGTATCCGTCGGTTTGTCCCGGTTTAGAAGTCGTGACTCCATAAAAACTTCACTATCCTCGGGACAGTAACCACGAGGATAACAGATGCTCACTCTGAGAGCGGCGACTCATTTCACTTCACACATTCTCTGAACTTGGTCTTATTATCACTGATTACTTCTTAGCCCACCATACGGTTTAATTATTATACACATTGGAGGCCACTCCATTAAGATCTGAGACCGATGAGTGACGATTAAATCATGGGTATTTTTCCCCGGGACACACTCCATGGCGACGCGCCAGTCACCACTGGTCCTACCATTATTCACTAATTTTGCCACTTTATTACGGTGGTCCCGTAAATCATGTTCCCTCACTCTTCACCAGGAACAGTTACGACACTTCCATTATGAAGTAAGGCCTATATTAATCCTTAGGCCGCCATGAATGCCAATTTCCTGGTCCCATGCTTTCCCAGCCTCTTAACTCTACACACGGTATTTTGCCTTTTTTGTTATTTCTTAACTCTATTCCGAACACTCCCGCTCCTCGATGCCCCGTCTCGACCTCTTCCCCCACACATCCGCACAGGCGCAGAGGGAACCCTCTTGGTTAAGATAAGATAAGATTTTGTTGGGATTTTTAACCCCGGAGGGTTAGCCACCCAGGATAACCCAAGAAAGTCAGTGCGTCATCAAGGACTGTCTTAACTTATTTCCATTGTGGTCCTTAATCTTGTCCCCCAGGATGCCACCCACACCAGTCGACTAACACCCAGGATGCCACCCACACCAGTCGACTAACACCCAGGATGCCACCCACACCAGTCGACTAACACCCAGGATGCCACCCACACCAGTCGACTAACACCCAGGATGCGACCCACACCAGTCGACTAACACCCAGGATGCACCCACACCAGTCGACTAACACCAGGATGCGACCCACACCAGTCGACTAACACCCAGGATGCCACCCACACCAGTTGACTAACACCCAGGATGCCACCCACACCAGTCCACTAACACCCAGGATGTGACCCACACCAGTCCACTAACACCCAGGATGTGACCCACACCAGTCCACTAACACCCAGGATGCGACCCATGCCAGTCCACTAACACCCAGGATGCAACCCACACCAGTCTGCTAACACCCAGGGTGCAACCCACACCAGTCCACTAACACCCAGGATGAGAAACACACCAGTCCACTAACACCCAGGATGTGACCCACACCAGTCCACTAACACCCAGATGCGACCCACACCAGTCCACTAGCACCTAGGATGTGACCCACACCAGTCCACTAACACCTAGGATGTGACCCACACCAGTCCACTAACATCTAGGATGTGACCCACACCAGTCCACTAACACCCAGAATGTGACCCCCACTAGTCCACTAACACCCAGGATGCGACCCACACCAGTCCACTGACACCCAGGATGCGACCCACACCAGCCCACTAACACCCAGGATGCAACCCACACCAGTCCACTAACAACCAGGATGTGACTGTCCCTACCCTGGGTTATCCTGGGTGGCTAACCCTCCCTACCCTGGGTTACCCTGGGTGTCTAACCCTCCCTACCCTCGATTATCCTTGGAGGCTAAGCCTCCCTACCCTGGGTAGCTAACACTCCTTACTCTGGGTTATCCTGGGTGGATAACCCTCCCTACCCTCGGTTATCCTTGGAGGCTAAGCCTCCCTACCCTGGATAGCTAACACTCCTTACTCTGGGTTATCCTGGGTGGCTAACACTCCCTACCCTGGGTTATAAGAACATTAGAACATAAGAAAGAAGGAACACTGCAGCGGGCCTACTGACCCATGTGGAGCAGGTCCATGTCCCCCCTCCCCCGGATTAGACCAATGACCCCCCACGGATTAGCCCAATGACCCACCCAGTCTGGTCATCTCCACTCTAGGATGGAGCACTGCACCAGACCCAGCATGGGTCTGGTGGGTGGCTAGCACTCCCTACCCTGGGGTATCCTGGGTGGCTTACCCTTCCTACCCTTGGTTACCCTGGGTGGCTAAACCTCCCTACCCTGGGTTATTCTTGGTGGCTAACCCTCCCTACCCTGGGTTACCCTGGGTGGCTAACACTCCCTACCCTGGGTTATCCTGGGTGGCTAACACTCCCTACCCTGAGTTATCCTGGGTGGCTAACCCTCCCTTCCCTGGGTTATCCTGTACTGTGACCCCTGAATGTGTCACAATGTATATAATGTATATTACCTTTTCTTATAATTTTATATTGCTTATATTTGCGATAATAGCTAAATAGTAAATATATTGCTTTATATTATTATTTGACTTAGTTACTTTTGTTAGGTAGGATGTAACACATGTATATATTATTCAGTGCTCATAGTTCAAGTCTTGATTGTCTAACTACTGTAATTATCGTTCGTTGCTTGTTTCCCTGCCGGCTTCTCGGTGTTGCTGGGCAGCAGCTGTCCACGGAGTGATCACGTGATCAGGTGGGGTGATCACACCTCGCCTGGAGTAGTCAGTCGGGGCTGACTCACTCTCTGGTCGGTTGGACGTCATTCTAGCAGGAGGTCCCTCAACTCCTCTCTTGTGGGCCCTTGTTGGAAGATCTTCTCTGTCGCTTTCTTGTTGTTGGTTCTGTGGAACTCTGTTCACAGAACATTGTCTAGACTTAGTGATTTTCGACGTTGTACTGAGGTTGTGTGTCTTATAGACACTGAGAAACTCAGGTCCTGAGCTGCTGCTTCTGACCAAATTTGTACTGGTATCTGTGTACTGTCACAGCTGGGGATTTTCTTATGCTGAACTTAGATTCAGTAGTATGGGAGTTTTGTGACTTGTGGAGGATCTGCAGATGGTCCCTACTTAGTGTTGTTATATTATCTCCTTGTTCCTGATTGTGTCGCTATTGGTTGCTATATTGTTGTTCGGCTTATCAGTCGTTTTATTGTTCAAGCAAGATGTTCTGATTGCCAGGTGGTCAAGAAGTTAATTGATGTGAGGACTTTGTCAGTCATTGGTTTAAGTCTAGTCGAGTCTTGAGACATAGCGAACTACTTAGAGCACTTACACACATACACACACTTATTTGTATATATTTTTATTAAATGTTAATGTACCAGACGGTACTTAAGACGTATAAATGTGACATGTGCCTTCAGCACAATACTACTGTACATGAGAGAAGTTTACCTGGAGTTTACCTGGAGAGAGTTCCGGGGGTCAACGCCCCCGCGGCCCGGTCTGTGACCAGGCCTCCTGGTGGATCAGAGCCTGATCAACCAGGCTGTTGCTGCTGGCTGCACGCAAACCAACGTACGAGCCACAGCCCGGCTGGTCAGGAACCGACTTTAGGTGCTTGTCCAGTGCCAGCTTGAAGACTGCCAGGGGTCTGTTGGTAATCCCCCTTATGTATGCTGGGAGGCAGTTGAACAGTCTCGGGCCCCTGACACTTATTGTATGGTCTCTTAACGTGCTAGTGACACCCCTGCTTTTCATTGGGGGGATGTTGCATCGTCTGCCAAGCCTTTTGCTTTCGTAGTGAGTGATTTTCGTGTGCAAGTTCGGTACTAGTCCCTCTAGGATTTTCCAGGTGTATATAATCATGTATCTCTCCCGCCTGCGTTCCAGGGAATACAGGTTCAGGAACCTCAAGCGCTCCCAGTAATTGAGGTGTTTTATCTCCATTATGCGTGCCGTGAAGGTTCTCTGTACATTTTCTAGGTCAGCAATTTCACCTGCCTTGAAAGGTGCTGTTAGTGTGCAGCAATATTCCAGCCTAGATAGAACAAGTGACCTGAAGAGTGTCATCATGGGCTTGGCCTCCCTAGTTTTGAAGGTTCTCATTATCCAGCCTGTCATTTTTCTAGCAGATGCGATTGATACAATGTTATGGTCTTGAGGTGAGATCCTCCGACATGATCACTCCCAGGTCTTTGACGTTGGTGTTTCGCTCTATTTTGTGGCCAGAATTTGTTTTGTACTCTGATGAAGATTTAATTTCCTCGTGTTTACCATATCTGAGTAATTGAAATTTCTCATCGTTGAACTTCATGTTGTTTTCTGCAGCCCACTGAAAGATTCGGTTGATGTCCGCCTGGAGCCTTGCAGTGTCTGCAATGGAAGACACTGTCATGCAGATTTGGGTGTCATCTGCAAAGGAAGACACGGTGCTGTGGCTGACATCCTTGTCTATGTCGGATATGAGGATGAGGAACAAGATGGGAGCGAGTACTGTGCCTTGTGGAACAGAGCTTTTCACCGTAGCTGCCTCGGACTTTACTCTGTTGACGACTACTCTCTGTGTTCTGTTAGTGAGGAAATTATAGATCCATCGACCGACTTTTCCTGTTATCCCATTAGCACGCATTTTGTGCGCTATTACGCCATGGTCACACTTGTCGAAGGCTTTTGCAAAGTCTGTATATATTACATCTGCATTCTTTTTATTTTCTAGTGCATTTAGGACCTTGTCGTAGTGATCCAATAGTTGAGACAGACAGGAGCGACCTGTTCTAAACCCATGTTGCCCTGGGTTGTGTAACTGATGGGTTTCTAGATGGGTGGTGATCTTGCTTCTTAGGACCCTTTCAAAGATTTTTATGATATGGGATGTTAGTGCTATCGGTCTGTAGTTCTTTGCTGTTGCTTTACTGCCCCCTTTGTGGAGTGGGGCTATGTCTGTTGTTTTTAGTAACTGTGGGACGACCCCCGTGTCCATGCTCCCTCTCCATAGGATGGAAAAGGCTCGTGATAGGGGCTTCTTGCAGTTCTTGATGAACACGAAGTTCCATGAGTCTGGCCCTGGGGCAGAGTGCATGGGCATGTAGCAACTTGAATCCTATATTATATTCAATTGATTAATTTAATTTACTTTAATCTTATACCTCTAGACTTTGTTATTAATAAATTTATTAAATTTTAATTTCTTTAGTTAGTAGCCTACCAGTTGTAATTCTGAAGCACTAATAATTCTTATTGAATTCTAATGGATAATTGGACCAGGATACTGACTACTTGTTATGAAAACCCAGTAACAGGCTGGATGCTAGAAGGGCAGTACTTTCTAGTATTACCTGGAGATCTCTAAGCTTATTAGAAATCACATTTTTTGTAACATCCTGGGTGGCTAACACCCTTCCCTGGGTTACCCTGGGTGGCTAACCTTCCCTACCCTTGGTTATCCTGGGTGGCTAACCTTCCCTACCCTGGGTTAACCTGGGTGGCTAACACTCCCTAC
Source organism: Cherax quadricarinatus (assembly GCF_026875155.1). NCBI lineage: Eukaryota > Metazoa > Arthropoda > Malacostraca > Decapoda > Parastacidae > Cherax > Cherax quadricarinatus. Next base: position 18,740,923 of record NC_069492.1, read on the forward strand.
CCTGGGTTATCCTGGGTGGCTAACACTCCCTACCCTGGGTTATCCTGGGTGGCTAGCACTCCCTACCCTGGGTTACTTTGGGTGGCTAACCCTCCCTACCCTGGGTTAACCTGGGTGGCTAACTCCCTACCCTGGGTTAACCTGGGTGGCTAACACTCCCTACCCTGAGTTATCCTGGGTGGCTAACCCTCCCTACCCTTGTTTATCCTGGGTGGCTAACACTCCCTACCCTGGGTTATCCTGAGTGGCTAACACTCCCTACCCTGGGTTATCCTGAGTGGCTAACACTCCCTACCCTGGGTTATCCTGGGTGACTAACACTCCCTACCCTGGGTTATCCTGAGTGGTTAACACTCCCTACCCTGGGTTATCCTGAGTGGTTAACACTCCCTACCCTGGGTTATCCTGGGTGGCTAACACTCCCTACCCTGGGTTAACCTGGGTGGCTAACCCTCACTACCCTGGGTTATCCTGGGTGGCTAACACTCCCTACCCTGGGTTATCCTGGGTGGCTAACACTCCCTACCCTGGGTTATCCTGGGTGGCTAACACTCCCTACCCTGGGTTATCCTGAGTGGCTAACACTCCCTACCCTGGGTTATCCTGAGTGGCTAACACTCCCTACCCTGGGTTATCCTGGGTGGCTAACACTCCCTACCCTGGGTTATCCTGAGTGGTTAACACTCCCTACCCTGGGTTATCCTGAGTGGTTAACACTCCCTACCCTGGATTATCCTGGGTGGCTAGCACGCACTACCCTGGCTGGCTAACCCTCCCTATCCTGGGTGGCGTTGGTAAACGAGTACGTCGCTAAGTGAGGAGAGGCTGTATTACAGTAATTATTTGATTATTTACTGGTTCAGTGACAGTAGTTATTAATTTGTTATTTATTTAGCATATACAGTGGACCCCCGCTTAACGATCACCTCCAAATGCGACCAATTATGTAAGTGTATTTATGTAAGTGCGTTTGTACGTGTATGTTTGGGGGTCTGAAATTGACTAATCTACTTCACAATATTCCTTATGGGAAAAAATTCGGTCAGTACTGGCACCTGAACATACTACTGGAATGAAAAAAGTTCGTTAACCGGGGGTCCACTGTATTTATATTCTACTGCAATATTTTCAACTTACGATGGGTTCTTTGGAACATAACCCCATTATAAGTCAAGGAGCACTTTCCTGTGCCTTTAACAGTGATGTTTCTACTGTTGCTGTAATTCTAAATTTTTGATCATGTTGTTGCTTGAAAATAAAGACTGGGTGAGTGTTTTGGTTGTAAGAATTGTTTAACATGATTAATAATAATAATGATAATAATAATCTATCTCTGCAAGTACATGTACCTATAGTAAATCCTTGACTTATAAACACGTCAAGAATCTCGTGTATTGTCTAAAATATTCATAATAGAGGAAGTCTTCAACTTAAGAACACGTTGGGGACTTTCTGTAGTGTATAATATACACAATATAGCTAGCCCTCCACTTTTGTGAGTTCCACTTTCGATAGCTTCGAATATTCGTGAATGCCCAGCCACCCAATCATAACATGTTTATGCAATAATTTATGAAGTTTTCATGTGTTTTATGATATTTTGTGGTTCAATAGGTTAAGGCAGCAATATTGTTAGGCGAAGTAAATGCTATTATTAATATTCCCTGCAATGTATTTGCACATAAAAACATTTGCGACTGCTACAGTACAGTATTATTATATTTCCCTACATCATATTTGTGCACCAAACATTTGTGAATTTTCAAGCTTTGCGAGGTTCTCGATCCCCAACACTCTCTAATATGGAGGGCCTCCTGTAATGATATAATACACAAGATTCTCAATGTGTTTGTAAGTCAAGGACTAACTGTACAAGGTATACAGACCATAGCTAACATTAGTGACATACTACTATGTACAGTATATAGAAAATCCCTTGTTATGCAGAGCATTTCCTGCAACTTAGGTTATTGTATTTTGTGGCTTATTAGATGCATTTTTTCCCCATAAAACGTCTCCCAAAAATCACTGCATTCTATAAACTGAAGGTCAGTTATGGGAGTTGTAAGTTGGGTTGTGGGATGGGCTGTAGCTCTCCCAGTTATATCCGATGCTGAACCATTGAAATAAAACAAGTCATAAGCTGTGAGATACGGTAATTTTGTCCCCAGGATGCGACCCACACCAGTTGGATTACTGGGTGAAGGCTCAAACCTCCACCACTAACTGGTCACAAACCATGCCATGTTTATTTCCCCTGTGTGACTTAGTTATTTTTTTCTGTGAGCAGCGACCAACAACATTTACTGTTGAGAGGTGAGCCGCTGCGATCACTTGATTCATCAAGACAGTGGACAGTACAATGCTGTCGAATATGAAGAACATCCTGAGAGATACATCTGTCTTTTCTCACAGAGTTAGAATTTTTTGCTCACCTTAGTACTTAAACTGCAGAAAGATTTAAATTGTGTTCTGTCTTTTCTGTGCTCAGTGTCTTCACTAGTACATTCCAGTTTGTGTGTACTCGCCTATTTGTGGTTGCAGGGGCGAGTCGTCTCTCCTGGCCCCGCCTCTTCGCTGGTCTACTCCAATGCCTATAAGTAGGTCATTATTGTAGGCCTCCTCCATTCTAATACTGGGAAAGTAAGGCATGTTTTTCTCCTCTTCTAGGATACCTAGGAGAGAAGCTAAACCCAGTTTTTCCTTCCCAGACACCTAGGAGGTGAGATATTTATATTAAATTTTAACGACCAAAGCTTGGACTACATCATTCGTAGTGTTAAGTAACTCCGTGCTTCTCTTTCACAGTCGTGCTCCGTGGGAGTCGCTCCCTGGTTGTTATTTGGCTCCCACTTCCTCTGTTACATTTTCTTTCCCATTCCTTATAAGGTCATTGTCCTGCTTACATGGTCATTGTCCTGCTCACAAGGTCATCCTGCATACAAGGTCATTGTCCTGCTCACAAGGTCATTGTCCTGCTTACAAGGTTATTGCCCTACTCACAAGGTCATTGTCCTGCTTACAAGGTTATTGCCCTACTCACAAGGTCATTGTCCTGCTTACAAGGTTATTGCCCTACTCACAAGGTCATTGTCTGCTTACAAGGTTATTGCCTACTCACAAGGTCATTGTCCTGCTTACAAGGTTATTGCCCTACTCACAAGGTCATTGTCCTGCTTACAAGGTTATTGCCCTACTCACAAGGTCATTGTCCTGCTTACAAGGTTATTGCCCTACTCACAAGGTCATTGTCCTGCTTACAAGGTCATTTCCCTGCTCACAAGGTCATTGTCCTGCTCACAAGGTCATTGTCCTGCTCACCAAGTTAATTTCTTATCATAAAGTCATTTTCTTGGTCATAAGAACAGTTTTCTTGGTTGTAAGATAATTTTCTTACTAAACAATGGCAAGAGTATGGTAGGCCAACTCTGAATCATACAACTTTTCACTGTATGTAGAGTTTGTATATATTTTCAAAGTATATACTAGAACTTGTATATATCTTCACTGTATATAGAACTTGTATATGTTTTTATTCATTTCACTTGTTGTTTCAGGTGGTGCCATGTGCCACGTTGATCATCAGTGGTATATACGGGGCAGTGAACTCGCCCAAACTTCTGACCATCCCTGATGCCAGGGTCCTCCTGCAGCCTATATACACTCTGGTGGTGCCATGTGCCACGTTGATCATCAGTGGTATATACGGGGCAGTGAACTCGCCCAAACTTCTGACCATCCCTGATGCCAGCTTCCTCCTGCAGCCTATATACACTCTGGTGGTGCCATGTGCCACGTTGATCATCAGTGGTATATACGGGGCAGTGAACTCGCCCAAACTTCTAACCATCCCTGATGCCAAGTTCCTCCTGCAGCCTATATACACTCTGGCTCCCTACGAGTGTAAGTTTCTTTATATTTACACAAGGATATTTAAAGGGTTGGGTTAAAAGTTGCTATCTTTATTTACAAGAGCTGTTACTTAACTTCAACTCATTTGAAAACCTTTTTATTTTATGACCACAATGGATTTTGACTTTTTGAGTTATCCTGGTGGGTATTTTACAAATATGTATGGTAATTTTACTTAAGTGTACCTGTAGCTTACTTACAAACAGAATGAAATTGGAGGCATATGTGGGCCAGCAATTTCATTTGGTCATCTGACTTTATTTCAGTTATGTTATGTTGTATGAACATGTTCCATTTTAGAATCATCTTAGGAATAAATGATCTCAGATGAAGTGATGTTCTGGAGTAGGGTACAGTGGGAGTGTAGTTGCTGCTTGCTGGCTGTCTTGCGGTGTAGAAGCTCACTTCTTGCTGTTCTTGGAGTGGAAATACTTTGACACTATTGGCCTTGTCTACAACAGTAAGGCAGCCCACATCCCTGCAGTGTTGAAGGCTGTTGAAATGATGGATCTGTCCAGGCTGGGTTCAGACGAGAGATAAGTCATCTTGCTCTGTTCTCTATTCTGTCAAGAAATCACAGATGAGACATGGGGCAGGCAATCCAAGAAAGTGGAGTATACTCAAGGTGTACGCAGTCTTGCCTCGTAAAGAGTCTTGCGGCCTCTACTGTTTAGAGTCAAATTTTACCCCAAGGATATCAGCCTCATCTCAGGGTACCAACACTCTCCCATTCATTCTTACCGCTGCTCCAGCATTACTGTCACGGTGCCTAGAGACCATCATCTGTGTTTTCTTAGAAGCAAATGCAACCTGCCATCATTTTTCCTAGGCTAATATAGCTGTAAGCTGGTGATTGATGTAATGTAGAAGAGCTAGCATTTCCTCTCCTGGATAAGTGAATGTTAGAGTACAGTGATCTCTATATGCATGGGATTCTAGAATGAGCTGAAGGTCATTGAAATAAACATTCCATAACAATAGCATAAGCACACTTCCCTGTGATACACTGGCACTAGTAGTGTGTCTTGTTAACTCAGTTCCACTTAGAACTACACTTAGAGATATACCTTGGAGGTAATCAATGAGAAGACATAGTGTAGATCTAGCTGGTGACTCCTAGTGCTTGCAGTTTTGCCAAGAGTCCCTGGTGCCATACTCGGTGGAAATGTAGCAATGTCCAGTGTTACTACACAGCTGAGTGTGGATTCATCTAGCGACTGGCTCCACTTAGTGGAGAAGTTTAACAACAGATCAGCAGACGAGTAACCTTTTCTGAAGCCATATTGACGGTCACAAAGAAGTGAATGGTAGTGGAAAAACTCATCCTCATTCGTTGTGAGGTTATTGTCTCAGGAATCTTGCCAGTGATTAATAAAACTGACACAAGTCTGTGGTTTTTGATTTCCATTCTGCTCTTCCTTTTGTGAACAGGGAAATACATTTGCTTCTTTCCACAGAGAAGGCCATTTACACTGCTAGGCACTGCTGATAGATGTGAGTTAGAGGTGCTGCTAGCTGGTCTGCACATCTACTCAGCAATCTTGGACCCACAGCCTTTTTCTTCCTCTCTGTCTGCCTATTCTCACCTATTTGTATTTCTCAGTTCCTTACATACAGACTTAGTGCCTATTTTGAATATAATAATAGTAATAATAATAGTAATAATCCACAAAATAAAATTTAGACTCATTCCCCTCGGTGTCCACTGATAGACATACTGTGGTCTCTAAATAGATAATCATGTACAAAAAAAACCACATACTAATTATTATTATTATGATAATGAAGATGATGTTGGTTATTACAGAGAGGTTCACCATCACTGCCACACAGGATGCTGGCCATCTGTGACGTCTCAGCAGATCCTGGAGGATCTAGAGAGTTCGTGACAAAGTGTACCACCATTGACACGCCCTTCTGTCTCTACGACGCTGACCAGAATAAAGACACTAACAGGTACACAAGTAAAGATAGTGAGAGAAATAACGACAGGCAAAGTTAGTGGCTTTCTTTGTACTTAACAATATTCTATAACATGTAAATCATACATTGTGATTAATATTGTGGAACCCTGTTACAGCTTCAAGGGCCCCAGGGTACTAGTGTGCAGCATAGACATTATGCCCACACAGCTGCCCAGGGAAGGCTACTGCAGTACAGGAGGGCCCCACTTACACAACAGGTTAGGTTCCAGACTACTGCAGTACAGGAGGGCCCCACTTATACAACAGGTTAGGTTCCAGGCTACTGCAGTACAGGAGGGCCCCACTTATACAACAGGTTAGGTTCCAGACTACTGCAGTACAGGAGGGCCCCACTTATACAACAGGTTAGGTTCCAGGCTACTGCAGTACAGGAGGGCCCCACTTATACAACAGGTTAGATTCCAGGTTACTGCAGTACAGGAGGGCCCACTTACACAACAGGTTAGGTTCCAGACTACTGCAGTACAGGAACGCCCCACTTATACAATAGGTTAGGTTCCAGACTACTGCAGTACAGGAGGGCCCCACTTATACAACAGGTTAGGTTCCAGGCTACTGCAGTACAGGAGGGCCCCACTTATACAACAGGTTAGGTTCCAGACTACTGCAGTACAGGAAGGCCCCACTTATACAACAGGTTAGGTTCCAGGCTACTGCAGTACAGGAGGGCCCCACTTATACAACAGGTTAGGTTCCAGACTACTGCAGTACAGGAAGGCCCCACTTATACAACAGGTTAGGTTCCAGGCTACTGCAGTACAGGAGGGCCCCACTTATACAACAGGTTAGGTTCCAGACTACTGCAGTACAGGAAGGCCCCACTTATACAACAGGTTAGGTTAGAGGCTACTGCAGTATAGGAGGGCCCCACTTATACATCAGGTTAGGTTCCAGGCTACTGCAGTACAGGAGGGCCCCACTTATACAACAGGTTAGGTTCCAGGCTACTGCAGTACAGGAAGGCCCCACTTATACAACAGGTTAGGTTCCAGGCTACTGCAGTACAGGAGGGCCCCACTTATACAACAGGTTAGGTTCCAGGCTACTGCAGTACAGGAGGGCCCACTTATACAACAGGTTAGGTTCCAGGCTACTGCAGTACAGGAAGGCCCCACTTATACAACAGGTTAGGTTCCAGACTACTGCAGTACAGGAGGGCCCACTTATACAACAGGTTAGGTTCCAGACTACTGCAGTACAGGAAGGCCCCACTTATACAACAGGTTAGGTTCCAGACTACTGCAGTACAGGAAGGCCCCACTTATAATACAGGTTAGGTTCCAGGCTACTGCAGTGTACTATATTAGGTATACAGTAGAATACATACTTCAGTGCTTTTTCCACTTATTTTTTGTTTTGTTTTACGTTTTTCTGATGTAAGATGCTTGGAAAATTCTCCCTATTAGTTCATTATGTTGAAACTTGACTGTATGTCAGAAATGTTCTCAACATGAGCCTCTGGTAAGACCCTTGTGTTTTTTCTAAAGAAGGATAATAATAAGTCAAAATACTGTTTCTGAAACAATATGCCAGTAACCTGCACTTAGTGGAGGAGCCTTATGACAAAGCTTTGATTGCGTCTTGATTATTGACAATAATGCAGGATGGACCATCATAATGTTTCTCTCCTGTATGTGACTTTTTTCTATATTTTTTTAAATTTCTCTGATGAAAGATCCCCCAAAATTCTGAAATGCTTTTGCCAACCATTTTTCCATTTCTAAGAAATGTTTTGAAATTTGGCTTTCACTTGTCTTATCAAATTCTGTCATAGTGGTTGTTATGTTACAGCATGCATCGTGGCCAGCAGAAGTGAGGGAGAGAAACTATCTCAAAACATTCACAGCATCACCTTCCCACCAGGAGAAGATGCATCAGCATGGAGGAAACTCGACAAGCCTTGTTCATCCCAGAGACTCTTCATGCCCGTACGTACTCTTCACGAACGAATTTACGTGCTCTTTGTGCTCGTATGTACTCTTCATAAATTTACGTGCTCTTCATGCTTGTACGTACTCTTCATAAATTGACGTGCTCTTCACTCTTGTGCATACTCTTCACGAAAGTACGTACGTACTCTTCTTGAGCGTACGTTATCATTTTATGTTGGTAGATATAAATTTATATGTACTAGTTTATTTCAACATGATTCAGTGTTGATACAGAAATAGGTGACACTGGAGTCTGTGTTTAAGGCCATGGTTATGCAGAGTACAAGTGAAGCCATGTTTAGACATTTCACAGGTGGTCTTTTGCTGCTTGTGAAAGGATGGAGATTAATCCATAGAACCGATGCTCACAGGTTGTAGATTGGTAGCAGCCATCGAGGGAGGAACTACCATCCTGTCAGACAACTGCGAAATAGAATCTCATTCAGTTTGTACTGGCCACACGGCCCGGTGCATTCGGTCTATTGTTTCTCGTCGAAGTTCATCGGTTCGAACCTGTCGCATTGATTAGTAATTTTAAAATGTTAAAAATATGTAAAGTTATTTTTGGGAGCTGATGAGCTGTTGGAGTGTGAGCAGGGTAATATTTTGTGAAGGGTTTCATGGAAACTGGTTAACTGGACTTTAAGTCCTGGAGGTGGGAACCACATTTTCTGCACTTAATTTGAAGGAGGGGTTTGGGATGTTGGCCGTTTGGAGTGACATGTAAACTGCCATATCCGAGCGCCTCGGCAAAGGCAGCGATTATGCGTGATTGATGGTGAAAGTGTCGAATGGTGGTGAAAGTATTTTTCTCTCTTGGATCACCCTGCCTTGGTGGGACATGGCTGATGTGTTAAAAAAAAAATCAAGGTCAAATTTCCACACGATGCAACGTTTGTATAGAGACGGGCAACATTTGATTCTGCACGGAGAAAACCCACGGTTATACAAAGTAGTATTTTGGGCAAGCTTAAGCCTGACTTAAGACTACAGTAGCAATTATTATTATTTGCTTATGTTCATGGACAAAAAAAGGTATACAAAAAACAAATTAAGGCATTACAACTAAGGTTGGATTGATGTTCTGCACTTTGTCTCATGAACAGGTAAAATGACAGGTGTGTATTGCAAACCTCTGCTTACATTCACTACATTCACAGGCCCGGTGGCCTGGTGGCTAAAGCTCCCGCTTCACACACGGAGGGCCCGGGTTCGATTCCCGGCGGGTGGAAACATTTCGACACGTTTCCTTACACCTGTTGTCCTGTTCACCTAGCAGCAAATAGGTACCTGGGTGTTAGTCGACTGGTGTGGGTCGCATCCTGGGGGACAAGATTAAGGACCCCAATGGAAATAAGTTAGACAGTCCTCGATGACGCACTGACTTTCTTGGGTTATCCTGGGTGGCTAACCCTCCGGGGTTAAAAATCCGAACGAAATCTTATCTTATCTTATCTTATCTTCAAGCTAGGAAGCCTGGTCTGAGACTGGCCATGGGGAAGGTAATAAACAGAACCATTAAAAGATTTGTTCCCCCTTGGCATCAGACCTGATTACCTTCCATTCTCTAAGGTCCATATGACCCATGCAGGTTAAGTATGTACCTTGCAATGAATGTAATAGCCTGCATGGAATAAATAAGACAAAATATAAGAATAGTGCAACATAAACATAATAAATACTTTAACTGGAGGTGTACATATACTGACTACCATTCTTACTGTTTTTGTCTCTGGTAAGATTTCCTTTGTCTTATGAATAGCATACATATATTTTGCCTCAGTGCAATGGTCTTTTTCAGGAGTCTGCTGAAGAGGACCTCAGTAACACACTAAAAATATAGGGCATTTCTTATTTTTATTTTTGTGTCTGTGTGTGTTTCTTTGCATTGTGAAGTACCCTCTAAGTGGATATTTTGAAGGGCTTTTGATTTAAGGAATTGAAACAACCCTCCACTATTTTGTATGAAGTCCAATTACATGCTATTCGTCAGTTACTGAATAACCTCTGCAGGCTTAGCGATTCTCCATGGGAATAATACATGTAGCCAACTCCCAGTGGCAACAAGTTTTTAATTAAAAATGTAGCTGCAGAGGTTGGCGAACGAGTTTGTTAGGGCACGTAAAAGAAGGAAATTAAAAGTGAACGTCTCAGTAGTACCATACCGGTAACCAGTTACCAGTGTTAGTAGTGACTCACTACCAACCGTCTGTGTGAATCACTCGTTATTCACTGTTGCAGCTGACCATGGCATGTTTTTGAATGCCGCTCACCCATCTCTGCTCCCTCACTCTAGACTGCCTCACGAATGATGTCTAAGGGTGAGCGGCATTCAAAAACATGCAAGGTCAGGTGCAACAGTGAATAACAAGTTATTCACACAGACAGTTGTTAGTGAGTCATTACTGACACTGGTAACTGGTTACTGGTACTACTGAGAAATGTAGGAAAGAGCAAGGTGATAAGGATAACAAAAGTTTAGGTAATGAATAAGTGGATATCAGATTTGAGGGAAAGAGTGTGGAAGAGGAGGTGAATGTATTCAGATATTTGGGAGTGGACTTGTAAGTGGAAGACGACGCTAATCGTAGAAATGACAAAGGTAAAGAGGTGAGTGGTGCACTGAGGAATGTGCGGAGACAAAGAACTTTGTACGTGGAAGCAAAGAGGGAAATGTACGAGGCTATTGTCATACCGACACTCGTATACGGGCATGAAGCAACGGTCGTGAACGCTGCAACAAGGAGAAGGGCAGAGGCAGTGGAGATGTCATGTCTGAGGTCAATGTGTGGTGAATATAATGCAGAGGGCATATAAATTTGCAGTGGAAGGAAGGTGGGGGTAGGGGTTGGCCTAGGAAACGTTGGAGGGAGGGGGTTAGCAGGGTTTTGTGTGTGAGGGGTTTGGACTTGCACCATGCACGCGCGAGCGTGTTAGATAGCAACTGGAGACGAATGGTTTTTATGGTTTGACTTGTCGTTGGAATGTGAGCAAAGTAATATTTGTGAAGGGGTTCAGTAAAACTGGTTAGCTGGACTCGAGTCCTGGAGGTGGAAAGTACAGTGTCTGTACTCTGAAGGAGGGGTGTTGATATGTTGCTGTTTTTTAACTGCAGTGTAGGCAAGACAGGGATGGCGTGAAGAACGACGAAAGCGCTTCATCTCTTTCGGGTCACCCTGCCTCTGGAAACAGCCACTATGTTAATATAAAAAAATAGAAGTTAATAGTAGTTACTGAGTAAATAAATAAGGTATAATAAAGGGCTGTTATATGCAGAAAAAAGGTTTTATATATAGATGTTGAAAATATTTTTTTTTTTTAACAAGTCGGCCGTCTCCCACCGAGGCAGGGTGACCCACCGAGGCAGGGTGACCCACCGAGGCAGGGTGACCCACCGAGGCAGGGTGACCCACCGAGGCAGGGTGACCCACCGAGGCAGGGTGACCCAAAAAAGAAAGAAAATTCCCAAAAAGAAAATACTTTCATCATCATTCAACACTTTCACCACACTCGCACATTATCACTGTTTTTGCAGAGGTGCTCAGAATACAACAGTTTAGAAGCATATACGTATAAAGATACACAACATATCCCTCCGAACTGCTAATATCCCAAACCACTCCTTTAGAGTGCAGACATTGTACTTCCCATTTCCAGGACTCAAGTCCGACTATATGAAAATAACCGGTTTCCCTGAATCCCTTCTTATGTAATAATTATAGTATTAATAATAATAGTAAAATAATAATGATTTTTATAATTTTACAAGACGGTACATACGTAAGTGTTAGTCAAGTGTTAACAGCTTGGGTATTCTATTAATGAAAATAGTTATAGGTTTTGTTATATTCTACTTTTCATAGTACAGCAATTAAAATGTGATATAGTACGTGAATTTATTTTTACATAAAGTAAATAGTGCATTAATTGCAGGTGTAAATTCAGGTGTAACGCTCACGAATTTAAGCCGATTATGCAAATTTGGCCGGGAGGAATACGTGGTTCCAATTTACAAACACATACTACAAGCAAGCTATTACCTGGGGAGATCAAGATATCATCAATATTATCTTTCACTATCATCCAGGTAAGATCTTCACACTGTATTCCATTGTGAGAGAATATAATTTTAATATACTGTACAAGTAAGTGTAGGCGAGTGGTTGTGACCCAACACGCTGTTGAAAATATCTAATACAATATGTACAGGTATCATACAGATTACAAGTTGAAGAATGCATATACAGTGGTCCCTTGTTTTTTGTAATTAATCCCTTATCAATTTTGATAACAAAATTGAAGAATTTTTTTATTCACTTTCTCCATAAGAAATAATGTCAATCTAATTAATTTGTTCCAGACACCCAGAAGTATCAACAACAATTTTTTTTTTTTTACGTTAACGATAGATTTACATGCACAAAACAATGAACATTCAACATGACAGATACCTTTATTGAAGGTTGTTGTTGTTGTTGTTGTTGATGATGAATGGAAGACAGAGAAGAGTTGAGAGGGAAGAGAGGTTATTGTTTGGAAGGGGAATCCCCCTCCAAAAGGACTAGGTCATTTCGGGGTCTTTTCCCCTAGTTAAATAATTTTTACATGCGAAAAGAATGCCAAAAAATGTAAAGCAGTAAAAAAATGAAAAAGAAATTTAACACCCAACTTATCTTTTATTAAATTCAATTCAAACTTTTTTCTCATAAGTATTACATCTGGTTTACAAAAATTTGGTTTTGTGTGGTTTAATGTAGTAAAATAAAATTACAGAGTGTCCACAGAGCTGCATGGCTGGCATTACAGAGTGTCCACTGAACCCCTAGCAGGTAGGCATTTTGGGCAGATTATTTTTAAATTTTAGGTTTAAAATGTTACAAAATTATGGATAATTTGGGTTTTAGGGCTAAGGGATAAATACTAGTTTGTGGTTTTAGAAATGGAATGCTTTTTTTTTGGGCCTTACTAGTTCAGTTTGGGTTCACGGGCCCAAAATTATGACTGTTGGATTCATTATTTTGAGATTGAGATTGATATTTCTTTTTATGGTCAAATGGGTGAGTGAGTGTAAGTGTGAACCACCAGGTGGTATTTGTATTATTAGTTGACAGGGTGTATCAGGGAGATAAGATGTTTTCTGATGGTAGTTTTGAAGGTGATGAATGTGTCTGCAGTTTTGGAATTTTCAGGTAGGGTGTTTATTGAAGATTTTCGTTGGTGTATGGCAGAGGGAGGGGAGGCAAGTTCATTGTCGGAGAATACAACACTAATATCAACTCTGAGGCTTATTTATATATCACAATTCAACTGATATGACATAATAAACAATATTAATAACATAGACACATGGAATATACTCTAGAATGAGTAAAATAAGCGATTACATATGATACGAGAGATGTTGTGTTGTTGTTGTTTGGTGTATAAGGGCCGTTAAGAATAAGCCGTCTATAATGGTGGTGAAGCAGCAGCCAAGGTGGCAGTGTTTTCTGTAGCCCTGTATAACTCCAACAACATTGGAGGAGTTGGTAAATTGCTGAATCACTGAAGAAGGCACCTTCTACTACCATCACAACCACTACCACCCTCTACCACCATCACTACCACCCTCTACCACTATTACAACCGTTTCCACTGTACCAACACCACCACCACCTATGTATTTTCGTACAAACTTTTTCTTGAATTATACGTCTCTCATATTCTTTACCAGAGGGCTGGCACTAGAAGCTTTCTTTGGAGCCGTGGTGATTTATTTAGCGGTTGCAAGTGCTAAAAGGAACGGAATATCGCGAAATGCATCGTGTGATCTCGCAGGATCATCCTCACTCACCGATAAACAACGGCACACCAGCCGGGAACGGAATCCGAGGCGGCTCGGGTTCCTGCGTACGCGTCCCAGACAAAGGAATGTTTGCGAGCCGACATTTCGACGAGAATAACGTTACGGCTTTCGAGAGTTACGCCTTACAATTATCGAGGGACCACCGCACGTGCTAACGACACGTTTTTAATCGTACGGTGTTATTTGTTACGATGGGAGGATAATTTGAAGAATCACTCATTCACTTGTGTACAGGTGGGCCCTACTTTACAGTGCTTCACTAATACAGCGGTTTTCAATTATAACCATTGTTCATTTATTCAGACTTGTTACAATAAATATATTCACCACTTACTATAAGCTAAGGATGAAAATATTTGAAGGTAAGTAATGTGTGTACTGTATATGTATTTTTTTTAGGCCTAGTTTTATTGCTCACTTAATATATGATAGTATAGACATGAAAGTTAAGACACACGTGCAACATCTGGATATCTTTATTGTAGACGTTTCGCCATCCAGTGGCTTTATCAATACAGATTCCTGGACATAATAGGAAGACAGTAGAACTATATACAAAAGGCCGAGGGACTGATTACCTCATCTTTTGTATATAGTTCTACTGTCTTCCTATTATGTCCTAGAATCTGTATTGATAAAGCCACTGGATGGCGAAACGTCTACAATAAAGATATCCAGATGTTGCACGTGTGTCTTAACTTTCATATTGTCGGTATTTTATAGTATAGACATGTTGTCAGGCTTTTATATGCATTTTAAAGTAAAAAAAAAAGGACTGTGTTTGATTTTGCCGATATTTTTGCTTTACAGCAGTAGCCTGGAACCTAACCTGATGTATAAGTGGGGCTGTCTGGTACTTGACAGTGTGAATGTCTATCCAAACCATAACTCCCCCACCTGTCCATTGAAACATAAAATCCAGTTTATATAACATTTGAATTTTTGCTCTCATTGAAAAATTACTGCTCTGTATAATGTTAATTATAGATGCTGTAGTTTGTCAGATTCATATTTTTTTCAGACAAGTTGTATGTTTATGGATGGGAATACAATCTTGGCCCCGATTAATGCACATACACGAGCATATGCAAGGCAGCAGAGAAGCGAGGCATCTTTGTTCTTCACGGTAACTGCGGCACTTTCCACAGCATCAAGCAGCCAGCCAGCCAGCCAGCTTCAGGGGTGTTTATCAAGCTTGGGAAGAGGTGAGAAGAAACCAGAAATATCAAGTATTTTTTTGTATTTCTACTGGTAATAAGCATTCTGACCTTACAAGTCTGGTGCCTATTTTTAATATGGCTTCTCCTCACTTAACGACCGAGTAACGGCAAAGTCAAAGGCCCAAGACCCCGTCGGTAAATGATTTGTCGCCAATCGAGGAATCACCCCTCACTGACACTTGAAAAGTGTCACTGCCCAAAATTGAAACATTCAGTTTTACGTTTGCCGGGAAATTCCTCTCGATCCGTTTTTATCGACAGTAATACAATGCGAAATAGGTCGACAATTTACTTCTGAGATATTCCAGGAGATGCGTGCATGGCCAATTGCGTGGGAAAATAATTTGTTTGAGAAAAAAGCACTTTTTCAGTCTTTGCATAGGGTAAGAATGAGTTTGTATTGCTACCCTGGAGGCATGTAATGTTTTTTGTTATGGTGAAGGTTATTTTGTTTTATCCTGGTTTTCTAACCTTCAATACCTCTCTATGTAATGTCAGTTTTTATTCATTTGGATGTCTTTATCATGCTTGTAAATTATTTTTGTTATACCTATGATGGGTAGATAATGTTTATTGATGATAATAGTATAATTATACAATATTTTATAGTGCTGTGAGCTTACGCATTTGTACATGATGGTGAAGCATGGTTACTGAGAGGAAATTGCTGGTGCCTTGTCCCTGTCTCTCTCATGCAGCCTAGCACGCCCTCTAATAGTTCTCCATACATGTCAGTTTTTATTTATTCGGGCGTCCTTATTACTCTAACGTTGCCCAGTTATTACGGCTGGAAATCCCGTCGATGGTTTCACTGGCTCTCTCACTCTATCTCTATCCTTCAAGATAGTGGGAATGGTAGAATTTCGCCAGCTTCAAGTCATTTGATTTACTTGTATTTGTAACCCATCTTCCATATCTTCTATATCTTCATTTTCACCTGAGCTCGAGAGTGTTTGTTTCTTGGCACTTGTTTGAGGTGAAGTCCAGATGTTCCTTTTTGCTGACATCTTGTATTATGGGATGCATATAAAGTGCAATTTTGTACAAATATGTAGTCTTGGAGACAGTGAAAGCTAATGTACGGAGTGGCTGTAGGAAGGAGACCATGATATTTGACACTGAGACGCTGCACTGCCTGTTTCCACATCCCAAGTTCTCATATGGCTTAAAATCCTAATAATAATAATAATAAAATAAAAGTAGGCCTTAGACAAGGATGTGTGATGTCACCGTGGTTGTTTAATATATTTATAGATGGGGTTGTAAGAGAAGTAAATGCGAGGGTCTTGGCAAGAGGCGTGGAGTTAAAAGATAAAGAATCACACAAAGTGGGAGTTGTCACAGCTGCTCTTTGCTGATGACACTGTGCTCTTGGGAGATTCTGAAGAGAAGCTGCAGAGATTGGTGGATGAATTTGGTTAGGGTGTGCAA
Organism: Cherax quadricarinatus; assembly: GCF_026875155.1. Classification (NCBI taxonomy): domain Eukaryota; kingdom Metazoa; phylum Arthropoda; class Malacostraca; order Decapoda; family Parastacidae; genus Cherax; species Cherax quadricarinatus. The sequence goes on from NC_069492.1 coordinate 18,757,247, forward strand.
AGAAGAAAATTAAGGTGAATACAGGAAAGAGTAAGGTTATGAGGATAACAAAAAGATTAGGTGATGAAAGATTGATATCAGATTGGAGGGAGAGAGTATGGAGGAGGTGAAAGTATTCAGTTTTTTGGGAGTGGACGTGTCAGCGGAAAGGGTCTATGAAAGATGAGGTGAATCATAGAATTGATGAGGGAAAAAGAGTGGATGGTGCACTTAGGAGTCTGTGGAGACAAAGACTTTGTCCTTGGAGGCAAAGAGGGGAATGTATGGAGTATAGTTTTACCAACGCTCTTATTATGGGTGTTTAAGCGTGGGTGATGAATGTTGCAGCGAGGAGAAGGCTGGAGGGGAGTGGAGATGTCATGTCTGAGGGCAATGTGTGGTGTGAATATAATGCGAGATTCGTAGTTTGGAAGTTAGGAGGAGGTGCGGGATTACCAAAACTGTTGTCCAGAGGGTGAGGAAGGGTGTTGAGGTGGTTCGGACATGTAGAGAGAATGGAGCGAAACAGAATGACTTCAAGAGTGTATCAGTCTGTAGTGGAAGGAAGGCGGGGGGTAGGGTCGGCCTAGGAAAAGGGTTGGAGGGAGGGGGTAAAGGAGGTTTTGTGTGCAAGGGGCTTGGACTTCCAGCAGGCATGCGTGAGCGTTGTTTGATAGGAGTGAATGGAGACAAATGGTTTTTTAATACTTGACGTGCTGTTGGAGTGTGAGCAAAGTAACATTTATGAAGGGATTCAGGGAAACCGGCAGGCCGGACTTGAGTCCTGGAGATGGGAGTACAGTGCCTGCACTCTGAAGGAGGGGTGTTAATGTTGCAGTTTAAAAACTGTAGTGTAAAGCACCCTTCTGGCAAGACAGTGATGGAGTGAATGATGGTGAAAGTTTTTCTTTTTCGGGCCACCCTGCCTTGGTGGGAATCGGCCAGTGTGATAATAAAAAAAAATAACTTCTAAGCTGTTGAATTCTGGGCACCTCTGCAAAATCAGTGATTATGTGTGAGTGAGGTGAAAGTGTTGAATGATGATGAAAGTATTTTCTTTTTGGGGATTTCTTTCTCTTTGGGTCACCCTGCCTCGGTGGGAGACGGCCGACTTGTTGAAAAAAAAAAAAAAAAAAAAAAAAAAATGGGGTTGTAAGAGAAGTAAATGCGAGGGTCTTGACAAGAGGCGTGGAGTTAAAAGATAAAGAATCACACATAAAGTGGGAGTTGTCACAGTTGCTCTTTGCTGATGACACTGTGCTCTTGGGAGATTCTGAAGAGAAGTTGCAGAGATTGGTGGATGAATTTGGTAGGGTGTGCAAAACAAGAAAATTAAAAGTGAATACAGGAAAGAGTAAGGTTATGAGGATAACAAAAATATTAGGTGATGAAAGATTGGATATCAGATTGGAGGAGAGGAGTATGGAGGATGTGAATGTATTCAGATATTTGGGAGTGGACGTGTCAGCGGATGGGTCTATGAAGGATGAGGTGAATCATAGAATTGATGAGGGGAAAAGGGTGAGTGGTGCACTTAGGAGTCTGTGGAGACAAAGAACTTTGTCCTTGGAGGCAAAGAGGGAATGTATGAGAGTATAGTTTTACCAATACTCTTATATGGGTGTGAAGCATGGGTGATGAATGTTGCAGCGAGGAGAAGGCTGGAGGCAGTGGAGATGTCATGTCTGAGAGCAATGTGTGGTGTGAATATAATGCAGAGAATTCGTAGTTTGGAAGTTAGGAGGAGGTGCAGGATTACCAAAACTGTTGTCCAGAGGGCTGAGGAAGGGTTGTTGAGGTGGTTTGGACATGTAGAGAGAATGGAGCGAAACAGAATGACTTCAAGAGTGTATCAGTCTGTAGTGGAAGGAAGGCGGGGTAGGGGTTGGCCTAGGAAAGGTTGGAGGGAGGGGGTAAAGGAGGTTTTGTGTGCGAGGGGCTTGGACTTCCAGCAGGCGTGCGTGAGCTTGTTTGATAGGAGTGAATGGAGACGAATGGTTTTTAATACTTGACGTGCTGTTGGAGTGTGAGCAAAGTAACATTTATGAAGGGGTTCAGGGAAACCGGCAGGCCGGACTTGAGTCCTGGAGATGGGAAGTACAGTGCCTGCACTCTGAAGGAGGGGTGTTAATGTTGCAGTTTAAAAACTGTAGTGTAAAGCACCCTTCTGGCAAGACAGTGATGGAGTGAATGATGGTGAAAGTTTTTCTTTTTTGGGCCACCCTGCCTTGGTGGGAATCGGCCAGTGTGATAAAAAAAAAATAAAAAAATATTTATAAATGTATTAAAGAACCTTGGTGGCATTAAACATCCCTGTCTACGATGTACTTTTAGTGGGAAGTAGTCTCCCTCTCTTCTACACACACTAATGTGAGCCTCACTATCCTCATAAAAACTTCATACAGCATTTAGTAACTTACCACCTATTCCCTGTACTTGTAACATCTGCCACATTGATCCCCTATCCACTGTATCATATGCCTTTTCTAAATCCATAAATGTAATAAAAGCTTCCCTACCTTTATTTAAATACTGTTCACACATATGCTTGAAGGTAAACACTTGATGTACACATGCCCAACTAACTCTAAAACCTTCTTGCTCATCTGGAATCCTACATTCTGTCTTACCTCTAATTCTTTCAATAATAACCCTTCTGTACACAGGTCTCCCTCAACATTTGCAAGGGTTAGGGAATCAAGAGCCTCGCGAATGTTGAAAAACTACGAATGTTTGGTGCCCAATATATTGCAGGGAAATCTAATACGATACTACTTCCTTAACCTGTTGAACCATGAACGATCATAAAACACACGAGAACGTCATTAAACACACGAGAACGTGTCATTCCTTAGTGACGAACGACACCAAGGAAGGTAAGAAAGTTTTTGTTGTTGTTGGGGGGGGGGGATAGGCAGGTTAGGTACATGAATAGGGTGTTTGCTTGAAGGACAGGAGTAGGAAACAGAGGTTTTGCTTTCCTGGAGCTGGGATGGAGGATATTGTTAGCCGTCTGGATGACATCACGAGAGGGGGATGGGAGCAATGCTATTATCTGTCTCGGTGCTGGAGGCAACGATGTTGGCAGATGTAGGAGTGAGGACCTGATTAGCAGGTATAGGTCAGCAATAGAGATAATTAAGAGGAAGGGTGGGAACCCTGTCATACGTGGTATTTTGCCAAGGAGGGGAGTTGGAAATGAATGGTTGTCCAGGGCAATTGGTGTCAGTTGCTGGCTGGACAAATACTGTAAGGAAAACGCAGTAACATTCATTGACAACTGGGACCTCTTGTATAGCAGAAATGATGTGTATGGCAGGGATGGGGTTCACTTATCTAGGTGTGGGGTGGGAGCACTGGCAACTGCAGTGGAGGGAGCTGTTAGGACTTTAAACTAGGAATAGTTAGTGGTACGGGTTTTGGCGGGAAAACAGTGAAGTCCCAGCGCAGTAATACGAGTACGTACTATGAGAAGTAGTAATAGGCAAAATGAGGTGGATATTGGAAAGCCAGTGGCATTAGGTGACAAGGACAGTAATAGGTTTAGTGGAATAACAGAAAGGAGCAGGAAGGGTAAAGAGAAAGGAAGGTCCTTAAATATATACAGTGGACCCTCGAATTTCATCATCCCTTTTCTGTATGTAAAACTATAGTTATTCTCTGTAAAATGTATTTTTTGTTAATATTTCCCATAAGAAATAATGTAAATCCAATTAATCCATTCCAGATACCCAAAAATATTAACAAGAAATACATTTTATAGAGAATAACTCTAGTTTTACATACAAAAAAGGGATGAGAAATTCGAGGGTCCACTGTATTACACAAATACTCGTAATGCTAGGAATAAGATGGACGAGTTGAGATTAGTTGGTAGTGCAGTTAACATATCTGCCTTAACCGAGAAGCGGTTCAATGCGAAAAATCGGGACGTGCCTGCTGAATGTCACACACTACAGGGTTTTAAATTGTTCCAAGTAGACAGGAGTATTGGGAATGGGGGTAGGGTGGCACTGCATGTCCGAGATCGGTCGAACTGTCGCATAAAAACGGGTATTAGGTCTGAAGTAATACAGAGAGTCTGTTTGGATAGAATTTTCAGAGGGGCATGAGAAATTGATTTTAGGCATGATATACCATTTCCCAAACTTAGACAGGGACCAAGGGAGACTACTGTGGGAGGAAATTGTTCATTAAGGCCAAAAGGCATGATAACATAGTAATTCTAGGAGATTTTAACTATAGACATATTGATTGGAATTTCTTAACTGGGAATTTAGAATCAAAAACTTGTTAGAAGTAGTTCAGGATTGTTTTTTGAAGCAGTTTGTGACAGAGCCTACAAGGGGAAATAACCTGCTTGACTTGGTTTTGGCAAACAAGGAAACCCCGGTTAATAATTTAGAAATTACAGAGGAACTCGGCACAAGCGATCACAAATCATTACCTTTAGCATTGAATGGAAGTGTGATAGTAGGGATAATTCAGGAATGATCCCAGATTTTCACTTAGCAGATTACAATGGGCTTAGAGAACACTTATCATCTGTGGACTTGAGTAACAAAGAGAGATATCAGTATGACAGCTTTCTGAACACAGTACATGCTGCCCAAAGGACGTTTATCCCATATAAGGAAATTAGATTGAATAGAGATGACTCCAAATGGATGAATAATAGGGTTTGACATTTTTTAGGACAGAAAAAGGAATTTATAGGCGTATCAAAAGAGGTGAGGGTCGTATTATGAATCGGTACATTGACAATAAGAGGGAGATTAAAAAGGGGATAAGAAAAGCTAAATGGGACCATGAAATTAAAGTTGCTAGGGATTTGAAAAGTAACCCAAAAAGTTTTTTCCAGGTTTATAGAACAAAAGTTAGAGATAAGATAGGTCCCCTGAAAAATAACTCTGGGCATCTCACTGACAAGGAGAATGAAATGTGCTCTATTCTTCATAATTATTTTCTCTGTTTTCACTCAGGAAGACACTAACAGTATTCCAGTAATTAATTTTTATAGTGGGCCTGATGATGATAAATTATGCAATATCACAGTCATTAGCGAAATGGTTATCAAACAGATAGACCGGTTACAGCAAAATAAATCCTCGGGCCCTGATGAACTTTTTTCAAGGGTTCTTAAAGAGTGTAAAATGGAAGTTTGTGAACCACTGACTAATATTTTTTAATATTTCTCTTCAAACAGGTGTAGTGTCTGATATGTGGAAGATGGATAATGTAATTCCTATTTTTAAAGCAGGGGACAAGTCGTTACTGTCAAATTACCGCCCAATAAACCTAACTTGAATTGTAGGCAAATTACTAGAGTCAATTATAGCTGACAATATAAGAACCCATCTGGATAAGCACAGCTCGATTAACGATACTCGGCACGGATTTACGAGGGGCCGTTCCTGCCCAAGTAATATATTAACCTTCTTCAGTAAAGCTTTTGAGGCTGTCGATCACTATAAAGAATTCAGTATAGTATATTTAGATTTTAGTAAGACTTTTGATAGATTATTGCAACAGAGACTGTTAAAGAAAGTGGCAGCTCATGGCACTGGGGAAAAAGTGCTGTCATGGATCGAGTCATGGCTCACCAATAGGAAGCAGAGAGTATGCTTAAATGGGGTTAAATCCGAGTGGGGATCTGTAGCAAGTGGCGTACCACAGGGATCAGTCTTGGGCTTGTTGTTGTTTACAGTATACATCAATGGCCTTGAGGGAATTACTAGTGATGTGAGCAAATTTGCCGATGACGCAAAGGTAGGTAGGATAATTGATTCCAATTTAGATGTCGGGAAACTTTTGTAGGATTTAGATGTTACAAAAAATGTGATTTCTAATAAGCTTAGAGATCTCCAGTGAATACTAGAAAGGACTGCCCTTCTTAGATCCAGCCTGTTACTGGGTTTTCGTAACAAGTAGTCAATATCCTGGTCCAATTATCCATTAGAATTCAATAATAATTATTAGTGCTTCAGGATTACAACTGGTAGTCTACTAACTAAAGAAATTAAAATTTAATAAATTTATTAACAATCAAGATGTCTAGGAGTATATTATCAAATTAAAATAAATTAATCAATTTAAACAAATAAATAATAATCACTTCTCTTGTGTACAGTAGTATTGTGCTGAAGGCACAAATCACATCTTTGTCTTAAATACTGTCTGGTACCTTAACATTTAATAAGATATTACAAATATGTACAAGTATGGATGTGTGTAAGTGCTCTAAATAGTTCTCTATGTCTCACGACTCAACTAGACTTAAACCAGTGACTGACAAAGTCCTCACATAATCTAACTTCTTGACCACCTGGCAATCAGAACAGCTTGCTTGAACAATAAAATGACTGCTAAGCCGAACAACAATATAACAAGCAACTGCGACACAGGATCAGGATCAAGGAGATAATATAACGACACTAAGTAGGGACCATCTGCAGATCCTCCACAAAAGTCACCAAACTCCCATACTACTGAATCTAAGTTCAGCATAAGAAAATCCCCGACGGTGACAGTACACAGATACCAGTACAAGTTAGGTCAGAAGCTACAGTTCAGGACCTGAGTTGCTCAGAGTGTCTGTGTGACACACAACCTCAGTACAACGTTGAAAATCACTAAGTCTAGACAATGTTCTGTGAACAGAGTTCCACAGAACCTACAACAGTAAAGTGACAGAGACGATCTTTCAACAAGGGCCAATAAGGGAGAGTTAGGCACGTCTTGTCAGCAATATGTCCAACCACCTAGAGAGTCTAGCCCAGACTGACTACTCCAGGCGAGGTGTGAACACCCCCCCCCCCCTCGATCACGTGATTGCTCCGTGGACAGTTGCTGCCCAGCAACACCGAGAAGCCGGCAGAGTAATGAGCCAAGAGCGATAATTACAGTAGTTAGACAATCAAGACTTGAACTATGAGCACACAATAATATTATATGAATGTTACATCCTACCTAACGATATAACTAAGTCAAATAATAATATAAAGCAATATATTTACGATTTAGCTATTATTGCAAATATAAGCAATATAAAATTATATGAAAAGGTAATATACATTATATACATTGTGACCCATTCAGGGGTTGCAACATTAGACAAACTCAGTTCATGGCCAGAAAAGTGGAAGATGCAGTTTAATGTAGGTATATGCAAGGTTCTGAAGCTTGGGAGTGTTGATAACCCTAGTATTAAAGAACATAAGAAAGGAGGAACACTGCAGCAGGTCTGTTGGCCTATACTAGGCAGATCCTTTACAATTTATTGCACTAACAAAACATTTGCCCAATGCAATTTTCAATGCCACCCAAGAATTAAGCTCTGATAACTCTATCCGCTCATGTGTCAATCCCACTCAAATGCAACCCGTCTCACTGATGTATTTATCTAACCTAAATTTGAAACTACCTAAGATTTTAGCCTCAATAATGCAACTAGGTAGACTGTTGCACTTATCAACTACCCTATTTTTAAACCAATAATTTCCTATAGCCTTTTTAAATGTTAACTTGTCTATATTTGAATCCATTACTGCGGGTTCTCTCTTGGAGAGATATCCTCAAGACTTTATTTATACCCATCTTCCACTTATACACTTGTATCATGTTTCTCCTCATTCTTTGTCTTAACAAGTGAATGTAATTTAAGGGTCTTCCATCTTCGTTCACGAGGAAGATTTCTAATGCTACGTATTAATTTGGTCATTTTACGCTGAATGTTTTCTAACGAATTTATGTGCATTCTGCAACGTGGAGACCAGAACTGAGCTGCATAATCTAGGCGAGGCCTTAATAATGGAGTATAAAGTTGTAATCTAGAGTCCAGTGACTTTATGGAAACAGTTCAGGACTGTTTTCTGAAGCAGTGTGTAACCGAGCCTACCAGGAGTAATAATTTGCTAGACCTAGTCTTGCCAAATAGGGGAACATTCGTAAATAATCTGGAGATCACCGAAGAGCATGGCGCAAGTGATGACAGATCCATCACTTTTAGCGTTAACCGGGAATACAATGATAACGATAATACGGTAAAAATGCCGATTTTCGTTCTGCCGATTATAATGGACTCAGGGAACACCTGTCAAATCTCGATTGGGGTTATCTAGCTAATGATTTTATTGATGATGATCATACTTACGATTATGAAGGGATCTGCATTTATGATTTTTTTTCTTAATAATGTACACCATGATAAATTAGACACATGTGCAACTCATGTGTCTAATTTATCAACATGTCGGTTCTCTGAACCATTCATCTACAAATGTACACCATGCTCAGAGTATATATACATTCCCCAGAGAGAAATTAGGTCTAATAATAATGATCCGAAATGGATTAACAGGAGGCTGAAGCATCTATTAGGGGAGAAAAGGGGAATTTATAGGTGCATCAGAAGAGGAGAGGTTAACCTTACTGACCAATATGTTCAGCTTAAAAGAGAAGTAAAAAAGGGGATTAGGAAGGTTAAACGTGACTATGAAATTAGAGTTGTTAATGAATCAAAGACTAATCTAAAGGGGTTCTTTCAAGTGTATAGGACAAAGGTGAAGGAAAAAGTAGGACCTCTGAAAATTGGGAATGGACAGCCAACGGATAACAAACTGGAAATGCGTTCCTTATTTAACGAGTCTTCTTTGTCAGTTTTTACACAAGAAGATGTAAACGAGATTTCAGTAATTAACAATTATTTAGTTCCCGATGAATTTAGATTAACTAATATTAGTGTCATGAGAGACATGGTAATTAAAGAGATAGATAAACTGGAGCAAGATAAGTCCCTGGGACCCGACGAGTCGTTTTCCAGGGTACTTAAGGAATGCAAGATGGAGCTCTTTCAGGCATTAATGAGTGTTTGAAGATGAATGGTTCAGAGAACCGACATGTTGATAAATTAGACACATGTGCAACTCTTGGGTATCTTTATTGAGGAAACCTTTTGCCACACAGTGGCTTCATCAGTCCATACAAAGGAGAATCTTGAAGAACAGGAGGAGAATGAGGTAATCAGTCCCTCAACTTTGAGTCGATGTGGTCAGTCCATCAATCTTGAATAGAATACGGCATACGTGCTGAGAAGGAGCTTATAAACCGTTGGCAGGAGAGGTGCAGCAGTCATAGGTCGTGTAACATTTGTTCAATGTTGAAGTAGGTCATGCCCAAGAAACGTTTCCTCAATAAAGATACCCAAGAGTTGCACATGTGTCTAATTTATCATTAACGAGTGTGTTTAATGCGACTATCCTTACCGGTGTTGTGCCAGAGTTGTGGAAGATGGCTAATGTGGTTCCTATATTCAAATCAGGGGATAAGTCCACTCCTTCAAATTACCGTCCAATAAGCCCGACATCTATAGTGGGCGAGTTGTTATAATCAATTATAGCTGACATTATTAGAAGTCACCTTGAAGAGCATAATTTGATTAATGAATCACAGCATGTTGCAACCCCTGAATGGGTTGCAATGATTATTATGTATATATATAATTATTACCTTTTCATATAATTTTATGCTGCTTATATTTGTGATAATAGCTAAATCGTGAATATATTGCTTTATAATATTATTTGACATAGTTATGTTGTTAGATAGGATGTTACATATTATGTGCTCAGTTCAAGTCTTGATTGTATAACTACTGTAATTATCACTCCTTGCTCGTTACTCTGCCGGCTTCTGTTTGTGCTACGGCTGTCCACGGAGCTATCACGTGATCGAGGGGGAAGGTGTCCTCACCTCGCTTGAAGTATTCAGTCTGGTCTAGACTCGTTGGGTGGTTGGACGTATTCCAGACAAAGTGCCTAAATCTCCCTTATAGGCCCTTGTTGGAAGATCGTCTCTTGTCTCAATATTGTTAGTTCTGGAGACTGTTCACAGAACACTGTATAGACTTAGTGATTTTCGACGTTGTACTGAGGTTGTATGTCTCAAAGACACTCTGAGCAACTCAGGTCCTGAGCTGTAGCTTCTGACCTAACTTTTACTGGTGTCTTTGTATTATCACAGTCGGGATTTTCTTATGGTGAACTTAGATTCAGTAGTATGGGGGTTTTGTGACTTTTGTGGAGGATCTGCTGATGGTCCCTACTTAGTGTCGTTATATTATCTCCTTGTTCGATTCTGTGTCGCAGTTGCTTTTATATTGCTATTGGGGGTTAGCATTCTTTTTGTTGTTCAAGCAGACTGTTTGATTGCTAGTTGGTCAAGAAGTTAGTTTATTTGAGGACTTTGTCAGTCACTTGTTTAAGTCTAGTCGAGTCGTGAGACATAGCGAACTACTAGAGCACTTACACACATACACACTTACTTGTACATATTTGTAAATTATTAAATGTTAATGTACCCGGCGGTACTTAAGAATTTTAATGCGATATGTGCTTTCAGCCAATAATACTGTACTCAGAGAGAAGTGGAGTGATATTATTTTTAATTACTGTGATTATTATTATTTAATTTGATATACGCCTAGACAACTTAAATAATAAATTTAATAAAATTTTAATTTTCTCTAGTTAGTACCTAACCAGTTTGTAAAATCCTGAGAGCACTACTGAATCATACTGAATTCTAATGGATAATTGGAAAAGGATACTGACTAATTGTTACGAAAACCCAGTAACAGGCTGGATGCTAGAAGGGCAGTCCTTTCTAGTATTCACTGGAGATCTCTAGGCTTTTAGAATCGCACTTTTTATAACACAGCATGGGTTCATGAGAGGTTGTTCCTGCCTGACAAATTTACTAACATTGTTCAATAGAACATTTAAGGCAGTGGACAGTGATAAAGAATATGACATTGTTTATTTGGGTTTTAGTAAAGCCTTTGATAGAGTACCTCACAAGAGACTCTTAAGAAAAAGTGGCAGCTCACGTTATAGAGGAGGAAAGTTCTAGCATGGATAAGTAGCATGGCTTTACCAATAGAAAGCAGAGAGTTACCATTAATGGGGTGAAATCTGAATGGGGATTAGTCACTAGTAGCATTCCACAAGGATCAGTTTTAGACCCTCTCTTGTTCATAATTTACATTAATGACCTCGATGAAGGGATTACAAGGGACACTAGTAAATTTGCTGATGATCCAAAGATAGGCTGTATAATTCATTCTGAGGATGATAGCAATGAACTCCAGGAGGACTTGGACAAATTAATGTTTTGGTCTGAAAAATGGCAGATGAAGTTCAATGTGGATAAGTGTAAGGTACTAGTCCTTGGTAATGAAAATAACCCTCGAAGCTATAATCTAGGTGAAGTCGAGCTTGATCATACAGAATGTGAAAAAGATTTGGGAGTTATGGTAAGAAGAAATCTAAAGCCAAGACAGCATTGTCTTAGTGTGTGCAACGAGGCTAACAGATTACTAGGATTTTTTTATTTTTTTTTTATTATCACACTTGCCGATTCCCACCAAGGCAGGGTGGCCCGAAAAAGAAAAACTTTCACCATCATTCACTCCATCACTGTCTTGCCAGAAGGGTGCTTTACACTACAGTTTTTAAACTGCAACATTAACATCCGTCCTTCAGAGTGCAGGCACTGTACTTCCCATCTCCAGGACTCAAGCCGGCCTGCCGATTTCCCTGAACCCCCTTCATAAATTTTACTTTGCTCACACTCCAACAGCAGGGTCAAGTATTAAAAACCTTTGTCTCCATTCACTCCTATCAAACACGCTCACGCATGCCTGCTGGAAGTCCAAGCCCCTCGCACACAAAACCCTTTCCTTTACCCCCTCCCTCCAACCTTTCCAAGGCTGACCCCTACCCACGTTCCTTCCACTACAGACTGATACACTCTTGAAGTCACTGTTTTTGGGCTCCATTCTCTCTACATGTCCGAACCACCTCAACAACCCTTCCTCAGCCCTCTGGCCAACAGTTTTGGTAATCTCGCACCTCCTCCTAACTTCCAAACTACGAATTCTCTGCATTATATTTTACACCACACATTGCCCCCCAGACATGACATCTCCACTGCCTCCAGGCTTCTCCTCGCTGCAACATTCATCACCCATGCTTCACACCCACATAAGAGCGTTGATAAAAAATATACCTCTCATACATTCCCCTCTTGCCCTCCAAGGACAAAGTTCTTTGTCTCCACAACTCCTAAGTGCACCACCCACCCTTTTTCCCCCTCATCAAATTTTATGATTCACCTCATCTTTCATAGACCCATGTGCTGACCACGTCCACTTTCCCAAATATCTGAAATACATTCCCCTCCTCCATACTCCCCTCCAATCTGATATCCAATCTTTCATCACCTAATCTTTTTGTTATCCTCATTACCTTACTCTTTTCTGTATTCACTTTTAATTTTCTTCTTTTGCACACCCTACCAAATTCATCCACCTATCTCTGCATCTTCTCTTCAGAATCTCCCAAGAGCACAGTGTCATCAGCAAAGAGCAACTGTGACAACTCCCACTTTATGTGTGATTCTTTATCTTTTAACTCCATGCCTCTTGCCAAGACCCTCGCATTTACTTCTCTTACAACTCCATCTATAAATATATTAAACAACCACGGTGACATGACACATCCTTGTCTAAGGCCTACTTTTACTGGGAAATAATTTCCATCTTTCCTACATACTCTAATTTGAGCCTCACTATTCTTGTAAAAACTCTTCACTGCTTTCAGTAACCTACCTCCCACACCATACACCTGCAACATCTGCCACATTACCCCCCTATCCACCCTGTCATACGTCTTTTCCAAATTCATAAATGCCACAAAGACCTCTTTAGCCTTATCTAAATACTGTTCACTTATATTTTTTTCACTGTAAACACCTGGGTCCACACACTCCCTACCTTTCCTAAAGCCTCTTTGTTCATCTGCTATCCTATTCTCCGTCTTACTCTTAATTCTTTCAATAATAAAATCTACCATACACTTTACCAGGTATACTCAACAGACTTATCCCCCTATAATTTTTTTCACTCTCTTTTGTCCCCTTGCCTTTATACAAAGGAACTAAAGCATCTCCCCTGCCAATCCCTAGGTACCTTACCCTTTTCCATACATTTATTAAATAATTGCACCAACCCCCTCCAAAACTATATTCCCACCTGCTTTTAACATTCTAATCTTTATCCCATCAATCCCGGCTGCCTTACCCCCTTTCATTTTACCTACTGCCTCACAAACTTCCCCCACACTCACAACTGGCTCTTCCTCACTCCTATAAGATGTTATTCCTCCTTGCCCTATACACGAAATCACAGCTTCCCTATCTTCATCAACATTTAACAATTCCTCAAAATATTCCCTCCATGTTCCCAATACCTCTAACTCTCCATTTAATAACTCTCCTGTCGTATTTTTAACTGACAAATCCATTTTTCTGTAGGCTTCCTTAACTTGTTAATCTCACTCCAAAAGTTTTGGTTATTTTCCACAAAATTTGTTGATAACATCTCACCCACTCTGTCATTTGCTCTCTTTTTGCATTGCTTCACCACTCTCTTAACCTCTCTCTTTTTCTCCATATACTCTTCCCTCGTTGCATCACTTTTAGTTTGTAAAAACTTCTCATATGCTAACTTTTTCTCCCTTACTACTCTCTTTACATCATCATTCCACCAATCGCTCCTCTTCCCTTTCCTGCACCCACTTTCCTGTAACCACAAACTTCTGCTGAACACTCTAACACTACATTTTTAAACCTACCCATACCTCTTCGCCCCCATTGCCTATGCTATCATTAGCCCATCTATCCTCCAATAGCTGTTTATATCTTACCCTAACTGCCTCCTCTTTTAATTTATAAACCTTCACCTCTCTCTTCCCTGATGCTTCTTTTCTCCTTGTATCCCATCTACCTTTTACTCTCGTGAAAGCTACAACTAGAAAGTGATCTGATATATCTGTGGCCCCTCTATAAAACATGTACATCCTGAAGTCTACTCAACAGTCTTTTGTCTACCACTACATAATCCAACAAAATACTATCATTTCGCCCTACATCATATCTTGTATACTTATCCTCTTTTTCTTAAAATATGTATTACCTATAACTAAACCCCTTTCTATACAAAGTTCAATCAAAGGGCTCCCATTATCAGTTACACCTGGCACCCAAAACTTACCTACCACACCCTCTCTAAAAGTTTCTCCTACTTTAGCATTCAGGTCTCCTACCACAATTACTCTCTCACTTGGTTCAAAGGCTCCTATACATTCACTTAACATCTCCCAAATTCTTGAATTTACACATTCATATTCTCTTTTCTCCTTCCATAACTGATCCTTCAATATTACTGCTACCCCTTCCTTTGCTCTAACTCTAGGATTTATCTCGAAGTATAAGTAACAGAAGTCCAAAAGTTATTTTATAGCTCTATACATCACTAGTGAGACCTCATTTGGTTTATTCTGCTCAGTTTTGGTCTCCTTATTACAGGATGGATATAGATTCATTGGAGAACATGCAGAGAGGAATGACTAAAATGATTTACTGTGTAAGGAATCTCCCGTACGAAGATAGACCTAAAGCCTTAAATCTCCACTCTCTGGAGAGACGTAGAATGAGGGGAGATATCATTGAAGTGTATAAGTGGAGGACGGGCACGAACAAAGGAGATATTGGTAAAGTACCGAGGGTATCGAACCCGGTAAGAACCAGAAATAATGGATTTAAGTTGGAAAAATTTAGATTTAGAAAAGACATGGGTAAGTATTGGTTTTCTAAGAGAGTTGTGGATGCGTGGAACAATCTTCCCAGTAGGGCGATCGAGGCTAGGACCTTGGGTAGCTTTAAAAAGAGTTTGGATAAATATACAAGTGGGAGGGGCTGGGCTTGATTGGTGTCATTGGGTAACTGAGTAATTTCTTGGTTAGAGGTCGTTTTGATAAGGAATTTCCTTGCATGGGCCAGTAGGCCTTGTGCAGTGTTCTCCATTCTTATGTTCCTTTGTTTTAATATAACCTCTAATTTGTGTTGGC
>NC_069492.1:18772691-18787691 GCF_026875155.1 Cherax quadricarinatus
GTCATGGTAGTCAACACGTTCTACAGTCACATTACAAGAACATCAGTGGCCATGGACATAAATCACTGACTTCTGTGGGTTATCCTACGTAATTTACACTATTTAGACACAGGAGCTGTGACTCAACCCCTGCAACCACAGACAGGCGAGTACATAAGTATAATTACCATATACTGCCTGGAGTAAACCCTCTACAGGTAAACTACACGTAATGTATAAGTGTAATTGTGTACTCATCTATTTGTGGTTGCAGGGGTCGAGTCACAGCTCCTGTGCCTAATAAACTTCCAGTTCTGACTGCCACACTGTATTAACTCAAGTGTTGGAGTCACCCTTGTATGTGTTATGATTTACTCCACTGTGGAGTGGCCTGGTGGTTAACGCTCTCGCTTCACACGGTGAGGGCCTGGGTTCGATTCCCAGCCAGAGTAGAAACATTGGACGTGTTTCTTTCCACCTGTTGTCTATGTTCCCCATCAGTAAAATGGGTACCTGGGTGTTAGTCGACTGGTGTGGGTCGCATCCTGGGACACTGACCTAAGGAGGCCTGGTCACAGACCGGGCCGCGGGGGCGTTGACCCCCGGAACTCTCTCCAGGTAAACTGTAACATAAACTTGTCTGGTATTAACGTCTATACATCCGTCTCTAAGCTGGTTGAATGTTAGGTTAGGATAGCCAAAATGTCGTTCATTTTATGTGTACTCACCTCTTTGTGGTTTCAGGGGTCGATACTCAGCTCCTGGCCCCGCCTCTTCACTGAGTGCTACTAGGCCCTCTCTCTCCCTGTTCCATCATCTTTATCATACCTCATCTTTAAGCTATGTATGGTTCCTGTCTCCACTACCTCACTTGCTAGGCTATTCCACTTCCTGACAACTCTGTGGCTGAAGAAATACTTCCTAACATCCCTTTGACTAATCTGGGTCTTCAACTTCCAATTGTGACCCCTTGTTGCTTTGTCCCCTCATAGGAACATCCTGTATCTGTCCACCTTGTCTATTCCACGCAGTATTTTGTATGTCGTTATCATGTCTCCCCTAACCCTCCTGTCCTCCAATGTCGTCAGGCCGATTTCCCTTAACCTTTCTTCATAGGACATTCCCCTGAGCTCTGGAACTAACCCTGTCGCAAACCTTTGCACTTTCTCTAATTTCTTGTCGTGCTTCATCAAGTGTGGGTTCCAAACAGGTGCTGCATACTCCAGTATGGGCCTGACGTACACGGTGTACAGTGTCTTGAACGATTCCTTACTGAGGTATCGGAACGCTGTTCTCAGGTTTGCCAGGCGCCCATATGCTGCAGCAGTTATCTGGTTGATGTGTGCTTCCGGAGACATGCTCGGTGTTATACTCACCCCAAGATATTTCCCCTTGAGCGAGGTTTACAGTCTTTGTCCACCTAGCCTATACTCTGTCTGCGGTCTTCTGTGCCCTTCCCCGATCTTCATGATTTTGCATTTGGTGGGGTTAAATTCGAGAAGCCAGTTGCTGGACCAGGTGTCCAGTCTGTCCAGGTCTCTTTGTAGTCCTGCCTGATCCTCATCTGATTTAATTCTCCTCAACTTCACATCATCTGCAAACAGTGACACGTCTGAGTCTAACCCAGTACTGCAGTGGCAGCAGCAGCAGCAGCAGAAGTAGCAATGTCAGCAGCAGAAGTGGCAGCAGCAGTAGTGACAGCAACAGCAGTGGCAGCAGCAGCAGCAGAAGTGGCAGCAGTGGCAGCAGCAGTGGTAGCAGCAGCAGTGGCAGCAGCAGCAGCAGCAGTGGCAGCAGCAGTGGCAGCAGCAGCAACAGCAGCAGCAACAGCAGCAGCAGCAGTGGCAGCAGCAGCAGTGGCAGCAGCAGCAGTGGCAGCAGCAGTGGCAGCAGAAGCAGCAGAAGTAGCAATGTCTGCAGCAGAAGTGGCAGCAGCAGTAGTGACAGCAGCAGCAGTGGCAGCAGCAGCGGCAGAAGTGGCAGCAGTGGCAGCAGCAGTGGCAGCAACAGCAGCAGTGGCAGCAGCAGCAGCAGCGGCAGCAGCAGCAGTAGTAGCAGCAGCATTAGCAGCAGTGGCAGGAGCAGCAGTGGCAGCAGCAGCAGTGGCAGCAGCAGCAGTAGTGTCAGCAGCAGTGTCAGCAGTAGTGTCAGCAGCAGTGGCAGCAGCAGCGGCGGCATCAGCAGCAGTAGCAGTGGCGGCAGCAGCAGCAGTGGCGGCGTCAGCAGCAGCAGCAGCAGCAGCAGCAGCAGCAGCAGCAGCGGCAGCAGCAGCGGCAGCAGCAGCGGCAGCGGCAGCGGCAGCGGCAGCAGCAGCGGCAGCGGCAGCAGCGGCAGCAGCGGCAGTGGCGGCGTCAGCGCAGCAGCAGCAGCAGCAGCAGCAGCAGCAGCAGCAGCAGCAGCAGCAACGGCAGCAGCAGCAGCAGCGCAGCAGCAGCAGCAGCAGCAGCGGCAGCAGCAGCGGCAGCAGCAGCAGCGGCAGCAGCGGCAGCAGCAGCAGTGGCGGCGTCAGCAGCAGCAGCAGCAGCAGCAGCAGCAGCAGCAGGGCAGCAGCAGCAGCAGCAGCAGCAACGGCAGCAGCAGCGGCAGTAGCAGCGGCAGCAGCACCCAGCAGCAGCAGCAGCAGGCAGCAGCAGCGGCAGCAGCAGCGGCAGCAGCGCGGCAGCAGCAGCGGCAGCAGCAGCGGCAGCAGCAGCGGCAGCAGCAGCGGCAGCAGCGGCAGCCAGCAGCCGGCAGCAGCAGCGGCAGCAGCAGCAGCAGCAGCAGCAGCAGCAGCCACAGCAGCGGCAGCAGCAGCGGCACAGCAGAAAGCGGCAGCAGCAGCGGCAGCAGCAGCGGCAGCAGCAGCGCGGCAGCAGGCAGCGCGCAGCAGCAGCGGCAGCAGCGGCAGCAGCAGCGGCAGTGGCAGCAGAACTTGTACACAGTCCTGTACACAGGGTCCTATACACAATCCTGTACACAGTTCTGTTTACAGGGTTCTGTACACATGGTCCTGTGCAGAGTTCTGTACATAGGAGCCGAGTATCAACCCCTGCAACCACAAATGTGTGAGTACAGGGTCCTTTACACAGGGTCTTGTGCACAGGGTCCTGTACACGGGGCCCTGTACACAGGGTCCTTTGCACAGAGTCCTGTACACAGGGTCCTGTACTTCTGTACACAGGGTCCTGTGCACTGTCCTGTACACAGTCTTTTTCACAGGGTCCTGTACAGTGTTGTACACAGGGTCCTCCTGCACACAGGGTCCTGTACACAGTCCTGTACACAGTCCTGTACATAGGGTCCTATATACAGGGTCCTCCTATAGACAGTCCTCCTGTGCATAGGATCCTATAAACATGGTCCTGTACATAGGGTCCTATGCACAGGGTCCCGTACACAGTCCTCCTGTACACAGGATCCTGTACACAGTCCTCCTGTACACAGGATCCTGTACACAGTCCTGTACACAGGGTGCTGTACATCTCAGTAGTATCAGTTACCAGTAATGTCATAGTGACTTTACTGACTCACCGTCCCCCCTACATGATCACTGACCATTACCGAGTCATTTTTGCTGGCTATAGCATTACGTTTGTATGTGTATGTGTGTGTGTGTGTGTGTATGAGTGTGTGTGTGTGTGTGTGTGTGTCTGTATGAGTGTGTGCGCGTTTGTGTGTATGAGTTTGTGTAAGTGTGTGTGTGTGTGTGTGTGTGTGTGTGTGTTGTACTCACCAATTTGTACTCACCTATTTGTGGTTGCAGGGGTCGATTCATAGCTCCTGGCCCCGCCTCTTCACTGATTGCTACTAGGTCCTCTCTCTCCCTGCTCCATGAGCTTTATCATACCTCGCCTTAAAACTATGTATGGTTCCCGCCTCCACTACTTCACTTTCTAGACTATTCCACGACTTGACTACTCTATGACTGAAGAAATACTTCCTAATATCCCTTTGACTCATCTGAGTCTTCAACTTCCAATTGTGACCTCTTGTGTCTTTGTCCACCTTGTCTATTCCGCGCAGTATTTTATATGTCGTTATCATGTCTCCCCTGACCCTCCTGGCCTCCAGTGTCGTCAGGCCGATTTCCCTCAACCTTTATTCGTAGGACAATCCCCGTAGCTCTGGGACTAGTCTTGTTGCAAACCTTTGCACTTTCTCTAATTTCTTGACGTGCTTGACTAGGTGTGGATTCCAAACTGGTGCTGCATACTCCAGTATGGGCCTGACGTAAATGGTATACAGTGTCTTGAACGACTCCTTACTGAGGTATTGGAACGCTATCAGTAGGTTTGCCAGGCGCCCGTATGCTGCAGCAGTTATCTGATTTATGTGCGCCTCAGGAGATATGCTCGGTGTTATACTCACCCCCAGATCTTTTTCCTTGAGTGAGGTTTGCAGTCTTTGGCCATCTAAACTATATTGTGTCTGCGGTCTTCTTTGCCCTTCCCCAATCTTCATGACTTTGCATTTGGCAGGGTTAAACTCAAGGAGCCAGTTGCTGGATCAGGCTTGTAGCCTGTCCAGGTCTCTTTGTAGTCCTGCCTGATCCTCGTCCGATTTGATTTTTCTCATTAACTTCACATCATCTGCAAACAAGGACACTTCTGAGTCTATCCCTTCCGTTATGTCGTTCACATATACCAAGAACAGCACAGGTCCTAGGACTGACCCCTGTGGAACCCCGCTTGTCACAAGCGCCCACTGTGACACCTCGTCACGTACCATGACTCGTTGTTGCCTCCCTGTCAGGTATTCTCTGATCCATTGCAGTGCCTTTCCTGTTATGTGTGCCTGATCTTCTAGCTTTTTCAGTAACCTCTTGTGAGGAACTGTGTCGAAGGCTTTTTTGCAGTCCAAAAAAAATGCAGTCGATCCACCCCTCTCTCTCTTGTCTTACTTCTGTCACCTTGTCATAAAACTCTAGTAGGTTTGTGACACAGGATTTTCCTTCCCTGAAACCATGCTGGTTGTCAATTATACACTTGTTTCTTTCCAGGTGCTCCACCACTCTCCTCCTGATGATCTTCTTCATGACCTTGCATACTATACACGTTAGTGATACAGGTCTGTAGTTTAGTGCCTCATGTGTGTGTGTGTGTGTGTGTGTGTGTGTGTGTGTGTGTGTGTGTATGTGTGTGTGTGTGTGTGTGTGTGTGTGTGTGTGAATTTGTATGTGTGTGTGTATGTGTGTGTGTGTGTGTGTGTGTGTGTGTGTGTGTGTGTGTGTGTGTGTGTGTGTGTGTGTGTGTATGTGTGTGTGTGTGAATTTGTATGTGTGTGTGTGTGTGTGTGTGTGTGTGTGTGTGTGTGTGTGTGTGTGTGTGTGTGTGTGTGTGTGTGTGTGTGTGTGTGTGTGTGTGTGTGACTCAACAATCAATATTTGCACCAATAACTCACTACAGTTGTGACCGGGTGTGGAAGTGTGAATTGCTCATTACTCTATAATTAGTTCATGATTGTAGCCATGTATAAACGTAAGTAACCATTCTTACAGAATTCATTACCTTTGTAACTTGTGAGTTCATTACCTTTGTAACTTGTGAGTTCATTACCTTGTACCTAGTTCAGCCATCAAAACTCTGGGGCCCAGTCCCTGGACCCATTACGTACCTCTGTAATCTGCAAATACCTTTGTAACTTGTCATGATTGTGACTAGACCTACCTGGAGTTCATTACCTTTGTAAATTGTGAGCTCATTACCTTTGCAAATTGTGAATTCATTACCTCTGTAACTTGCTCAGCTATCAAAACTTTGGAGTCCAGTCCCTGGACCAATTATGTACCTCTGTAATCTTTTGACTACCGCCCACAGGATGGGTATGGGGTGCATAATAAACATATTAAACTAACTAACTCTCTGGGCACGAGACAGTACAGAGCAGGGTATCAGAGACAGCAGGTCAGGCTTTGCGGTTTTTACTTTAGTACCCATAATAATAAGTTACCAGCTGTCTGAAGTGTGTGATTTTACCCAATTCCAGCATACGAACCCCAAGCGACACCGAGGAAAGCCCATCCACTCCACTAGATCAATTTAAAGATCAGACTGTCTAAATGTTAATTTTCAGATTTGAAATAAAGTTTCTTGGTCATGTAGTCACTCCTAG
This sequence comes from Cherax quadricarinatus, assembly GCF_026875155.1. Taxonomy (NCBI): domain Eukaryota; kingdom Metazoa; phylum Arthropoda; class Malacostraca; order Decapoda; family Parastacidae; genus Cherax; species Cherax quadricarinatus. The sequence goes on from NC_069492.1 coordinate 18,778,761, forward strand.
AGGGGTTACGACTGATCAAAGTAACTACAGTACTAAATTTTCCATCTCCCAGCAATAGTCTGGTCTTGAAAGCACTTCCAAGACATTACATATCAGTACTCTGTTCATGTCTTGACAGACCATGCTCCACTGATACCTTTATTCCAGAACAAACAACCTACTGGAAGGTTAGCCAGATGGACCTTGACTATCCGAAAGATCAGTCCTACCCTTGAACACTTACTTGGTAAGTCAAATGTAGTCGCAGATGATTTATAGCGACATGTTAGTAACTGCAGACTCTCCATTTACTGCCGAGGATGTAAAGAATGCCCGGTGGTCTGGTGGCTAAAGCTCCCGCTTCACACACGGAGGGCCCGGGTTCGATTCCCGGCGGGTGGAAACATTTGACACGTTTCCTTACACCTGTTGTCCTGTTCACCTAGCAGCAAATAGGTACCTGGGTGTTAGTCGACTGGTGTGGGTCGCATCCTGGGGGACAAGATTAAGGACCCCAATGGAAATAAGTTAGACAGTCCTCGATGACGCACTGACTTTCTTGGGTTATCCTGGGTGGCTAACCCTCCGGGGTTAAAAATCCGAACGAAATCTTATCTTATCTTATCTCAAAGAACAGATCCCATGTGGTATGGTGATTCGATTTCTGCTCCAGGAAGATATTATTCTGACTGTGAAGCCACCAGCACCCATCAGTGACTATTATGAACCAAGAATTACTGTATCGTACAGCCAAGCTGGGTACTCCTAGCAGACGGGTATACCAGTTAGTAATTCCAGTCACTAGTGAATGTAGCCTTACAGCTAGTTCACGATGTACCAGGTGTTGCGCACCCTGGTATGGATCGTTCTGTAAAACAAGCCAGATTGAAATACTTTTGGCCTCGCATGGCAAATGATATTTCTGAGTATGTTAAGACATGTAGTGTCAGCATGCAACATAAAGGCAACGTTAATGGTCCTAATCCAATCCAGGTGTATCCAACTACTAGCGAACCATGAAAAAAGACTTGTGCTAGATCTGTTAACTAATTTCCAATGTTCCCTCCAGGGTAACAAACATCTGTATGTTATGGTAGATCATTTCACCAGATATTGTGAGTTCCTATTGCAGATAAGACTGCCGAGACAGTAGCTGAAGGATTTAAAAAATGTATAATCTTCAGGTATACAACTCCCAAGTCCCTAGTAACCGATAATGGAGGTGAATTTTGTAATGAGATTCTCAAAAATTTGTGTACCTTGCACAAGATCTCTAAATCTACCATTGCTCCTCACCATCCTGCCAGTAATGGGTTAGCAGAACGAACTAACAAGAAAGTACCTGATGTCTTGAGAGCCACTATCAATCCCAATAGTGAAACTTGGGGTGAAGTTATACCTGATGTTCAGTGTGCAATAAATTCTGCTTACACTGCCTCTATAGGTGACACTCCACATTATATGTTGTATGGTGTAGATAGGCGTTTGCCTTATTGGTTGTTATATTCTAACCAAAAACCAAATTACAACCCTGATGATTTCATAGCAACTCGTACCAGCTTAGCTCAAGGTGTTTTTAGAAGAATCCGTGAAACAGTTCATAAATCAACAGCAGAATTTACAAGTCAATAATACTTGAGCAAAGCCTACCAAAATTAAAGTAGGTTTGAGAGTTATGCTGACTTCAACAAAACATCTGCAATGCTATGCAATGATAATGATGTGATGTAGTTCAGCTGGGCTTATGAGGTCTCTGGGGAGACCTAATTTAACCAATTATATGGTCACACCTTGCCTTGGCAAACGTCTGTAGCCACGCCCACGTCTGAGGTCTTTTGTTTTTGACGGCGTCAGACCTAGGCGTCAGGTCGTACACGTGGTTGTGGAGGGTGCTTGGACCACCATATAAGCCCAAGGAACAGCTGAGCAGAGGGGATTCGAGCAGAGCTGTTGCTGGGGTGCAGAGCTCCTGAGCAGAGATTCGAGCGGAGCTGCTGCTGGGGTGCAGGGCTCGGGAGAAGGCTGCTGAAGTCTCTGGAGGAGACTGTTGGAGGCATTGGGCAGAGTACTGGCTTGGCGCAGTACTCGTGCTGTGTAGGTCTTGGGACCTGTGGCTTAGTTCCTGTAGTGAACTGTCCTCTGTACTATATTGTAAGTTATATTCATTTTCGTCAAGTTGATTGTATTTCCCTGTCTCACTGCTTATGTGTACCACCCCATTTATCTAAACCCCAATGATGTACTCCTGTTCCCAAATATATTATTGTACAAGGACTTAATAATAAACTGTGATGAGTAGAATAGTAATATTCACTGTCCCTGTTATTTATTCTTATTTCCATTTATTTGTGTTTAGTTAAAGTAGTGAGAGGGTGAGTAGTGTGGAGTGGTGGGTAGAGTAATGAGAGGTGAAGTTGTAGTCACCAGTGACCTCACATTACCTACCGACCTCCGCTAATCATCTCTCCTACCACTTCGCCTGCTTGTCCCCTGCCTACTGACTCTCTCCTCTTACCCCCCATATTCCACTAACCATTACCCCCCTACATGACAATGTTCCTACCCAGACTAATGTGACAGACTCGGATAATCCTCCTGACTCTGTACCCTCTACCTCTAATACTCAGTCAGACGATCTACCTGAATGTCGTTATTCCCTACGTACGACAAGTATTGAGAAATCCTCAAGTATCATTTGTACATATCAATTCAGATCTGCCTCAACCACGGCATGAGTTAACCATTGCAACAAAGTTTGATCCTCCCAGAGATAATAACTATTCTACATATGTAAATCTCACCCTAACAGAGTTGGGGTTAAATATAACCTGTATAAATGAATAATACAGTTTAAAATGTATTTCAACTGTCTGTTCCTATATCAATTTATTAATATTCAAGAATTTTTTTGTGTTCACATTCTCTCCAAATTCTGAGATTTAACAGTCTAGATTTGAGTGCACCGAGTCTGCCTTTTCTGTTAAACACTTTTTTCTCTGTACATATCCTCCCCCAGAATCCGTAGATCACATGAATACAGATCGAGTGATCAATTTTTTTATCACCTTTATTGTATATTCCCACCGCTGAATCTATTCTATGAATTGTGATATATACCTTGTAATGCATTACAATAGGTTCCATTACATTAACATCCATTCCAATATCCTTATGTATGTTATAATGTTCAATTGTTGTGTATAGAATCAGCTCTGAGCTGTACGCCTGTCACCTCTAGTTTGTATTAGCTGTACGTCGAGATGTCAGTAGTATGTATGTATGTATTGTGTTAGCATCGTAGAGCTCTCAGTAGTATCAGTTACCAGTATATCAGTTACCATTAGTGTCATAGTGACTCATACCAACCTTTACTGATTCACCGTCCCCCTAGGTGATCACTGACCATTACTGAGTCATTTCTGCTGACCATAGCATTATGTTCGAATGCCACTCGCTCTCCGGGCATGAGATAGTTCAGAGCAGGGTATCAGAGATGGCAGGTCAGGCTTGGCGGTTCCTGCTTTAGTACCCATAATAATAAGCTACCAGCCATCCGAAGTGTGTGATTTTACCAAATTCCAGCATGTGAGCCCCACGCGACATACACAGGGTCTTATACACACAGTTTTATACACAGTCCTGTACACAGGGTCCTGTACACAGGATGCTGTGCACATGGTACTGTGCACACGGTCCTGTACACAGTCCTGTACAGAGGGTCCTGTACACTGAGTCCTGTACATAGAGTCTTGTACAGAGATTCCTCCTGCACACAGTTCTGTACAAAGGGTCCTGTACACAAGGTCCTGTACACAAGGTCCTGTACACAGGGTCCTGTATGCAGTCCAGTACACAGAGTCCTGTACACAGGGTCCTGCACACAGTCCTATACACAATGTCCTGTACACAGGGTTCATTACACAAAGTCCTGTACACAGGGTTCTGTACACAGGGTCCTGTATATGAGGCCCTCCTGTACATAGGTCCCTCCTGTACATGAGGCCCTTTGGGGCCCTCCTGTACATGGGTCCCTTCTGTACATGGGTTACTCCTGTAGATGGGGCCCTCCTGTAGATGGAGCTCTCTTCTACATGGGGGCCCTCCTGTAGATGGGGTTCTCTTGTACATGGGGTCTGCTGTACATGGGGCTCTCCTTTACATGGGGCTCTCCTGTACCTGTATATGGGTCCCTTCTGCACATGGGTTACTCCTGTACATGGGACCCTCCTGAACATGGGACCCTCCTGTACATGGGACCCTCCTGTACATGGGACCCTCCTGTACATGGGGCCCTCCTGTACATGGGGCCCTCCTGTACATGGGGCTCTCCTGTACGTGGGGCCCTCCTGTAAGTGGGGCTCTCATGTACGTGGGGCCCTCATGTACGTGGGGCCCTCCTTTACGTGAGGCCCTCCTGTGCGTGGGGCCCTCCTGTACGTGGTGCCCTCCTGTACATGAGGCCCTTCTCTACTTGGAACCCTCCTGTACATGGGGCCCTCCTTACGTGGGGCCCTCCTGTACATGGAGCCCTCCTGTACATGGAGCCCTCCTGTACATGGAGCCCTCCTGTACACGGACCATCCTGTACGTGGGACCCTCCTGTACGTGGAGCCCTCCTGTACGTGGGGCCCCTCCTGAACATGGGTCCCTCTATGTGGGGCCCTTCTGTACGTGGGGCCCTCCTATACATGGGGCCCTCCTGTACATGAAGCCCCTCCTGTACATGGGACCCTCCTGTACATGGGACCCTCCTGTACATGGGACCCTCCTGTACATGGGACCTTCCTGTACATGGGACCCTCCTGTACATGGGACCCTCCTGTACATGGGACCCTCCTGTACATGGGACCCTCCTGTACATGGGGCCCTCCTGTACATGGGGCCCTCCTGTACATGGGACCCTCCTGTACATGGGACCCTCCTGTACATGGGGCCCTGTACATGGGACCCTCCTGTACATGGGACCCTCCTGTACATGGGGCCCTCCTGTACCTGGGGGACCCTCCTGTACATGGGACCCTCCTGTACATGGGACCCTCCTGTACATGGGACCCTCCTGTACATGGGGCCCTCCTGTACATGGGACCCCCCTGTACATGGGACCCTCCTGTACATGGGGCCCTGTACATGGGACCCTCCTGTACATGGGACCCTCCTGTACATGGGGCCCTCCTGTACATGGGGCCCTCCTGTACATGGGACCCTCCTGTACATGGGGCCCTCCTGTACATGGGGCCCTGTACATGGGACCCTCCTGTACATGGGACCCTCCTGTACATGGGACCCTCCTGTACATGGGACCCTCCTGTACATGGGACCCTCCTGTACATGGGACCCTCCTGTACATGGGACCCTCCTGTACATGGGACCCTCCTGTACATGGGACCCTCCTGTACATGGGGCCCTCCTGTACATGGGACCCTCCTGTACATGGGACCCTCCTGTACATGGGACCCTCCTGTACATGGGACCCTCCTGTACATGGGACCCTCCTGTACATGGGACCCTCCTGTACATGGGACCCTCCTGTACATGGGGCCCTCCTGTACATGGGACCCTCCTGTACATGGGACCCTCCTGTACATGGGACCCTCCTGTACATGGGACCCTCCTGTACATGGGACCCTCCTGTACATGGGACCCTCCTGTACATGGGACCCTCCTGTACATGGGACCCTCCTGTACATGGGACCCTCCTGTACATGGGACCCTCCTGTACATGGGACCCTCCTGTACTTTGGGACCCTCCTGTACATGGGACCCTCCTGTACATGGGACCCTCCTGTACATGGGACCCTCCTGTACATGGGACCCTCCTGTACATGGGACCCTCCTGTACATGGGACCCTCCTGTACATGGGACCCTCCTGTACATGGGACCCTCCTGTACATGGGACCCTCCTGTACATGGGGCCCTCCTGTACATGGGGCCCTCCTGTACGTGGGGCCCTCCTGTACGTGGGACCCTCCTGTACATGGGACCCTCCTGTACATGGGACCCTCCTGTACATGGGACCCTCCTGTACATGGGGCCCTCCTGTACGTGGGACCCTCCTGTACGTGGGACCCTCCTGTACATGGGACCCTCCTGTACATGGGACCCTCCTGTACATGGGACCCTCCTGTACATGGGACCCTCCTGTACATGGGACCCTCCTGTACATGGGACCCTCCTGTACATGGGACCCTCCTGTACATGGGGCCCTCCTGTACATGGGACCCTCCTGTACATGGGACCCTCCTGTACATGGGACCCTCCTGTACATGGGACCCTCCTGTACATGGGCCCTCCTGTACATGGGACCCTCCTGTACATGGGACCCTCCTGTACATGGGACCCTCCTGTACATGGGACCCTCCTGTACATGGGACCCTCCTGTACATGGGACCCTCCTGTACATGGGGCCCTCCTGTACATGGGACCCTCCTGTACATGGGACCCTCCTGTACATGGGACCCTCCTGTACATTGGACCCTCCTGTACATGGGACCCTCCTGTACATGGGACCCTCCTGTACATGGGACCCTCCTGTACATGAGACCCTCCTGTACATGGGACCCTCCTGTACATGGGACCCTCCTGTACATGGGACCCTCCTGTACATGGGACCCTCCTGTACATGGGACCCTCCTGTACATGGGACCCTCCTGTACATGGGACCCTCCTGTACATGGGACCCTCCTGTACATGGGACCCTCCTGTACATGAGACCCTCCTGTACATGGGACCCTCCTGTACATGGGACCCTCCTGTACATGGGACCCTCCTGTACATGGGACCCTCCTGTACATGGGACCATCCTGTACATGGGACCCTCCTGTACATGGGACCCTCCTGTACATGGGACCCTCCTGTACATGGGACCCTCCTGTACATGGGACCATCCTGTACATTGGACCCTCCTGTACATTGGACCCTCCTGTACATGGGACCCTCCTGTACATTGGACCCTCCTGTACATGGGACCCTCCTGTACATGGGACCCTCCTGTACATGGGACCCTCCTGTACATGGGACCCTCCTGTACATGGGACCCTCCTGTACATGAGACCCTCCTGTACATGGGACCCTCCTGTACATGGGACCCTCCTGTACATGAGACCCTCCTGTACATGGGACCCTCCTGTACATGGGACCATCCTGTACATGGGACCCTCCTGTACATGGGACCCTCCTGTACATGGGACCCTCCTGTACATGGGACCCTCCTGTACATGGGACCCTCCTGTACATTGGACCCTCCTGTACATTGGACCCTCCTGTACATGGGACCCTCCTGTACATGGGACCCTCCTGTACATGGGACCCTCCTGTACATGGGACCCTCCTGTACATGGGACCCTCCTGTACATTGGACCCTCCTGTACATGGGACCCTCCTGTACATGGGACCCTCCTGTACATGGGACCCTCCTGTACATGGGACCCTCCTGTACATGGGACCCTCCTGTACATGGGACCCTCCTGTACATGGGACCCTCCTGTACATGGGACCCTCCTGTACATGGGACCCTCCTGTACATGGGACCCTCCTGTACATGGGACCCTCCTGTACATGGGACCCTCCTGTACATGGGACCCTCCTGTACATGGGACCCTCCTGTACATGAGACCCTCCTGTACATGGGACCCTCCTGTACATGGGACCCTCCTGTACATGAGACCCTCCTGTACATGGGACCCTCCTGTACATGGGACCCTCCTGTACATGGGACCCTCCTGTACATGGGACCCTCCTGTACATGGGACCCTCCTGTACATGGGACCCTCCTGTACATGGGACCCTCCTGTACATGGGACCCTCCTGTACATGGGACCCTCGTGTACATGGGACCCTCCTGTACATGGGACCCTCCTGTACATGAGACCCTCCTGTACATGGGACCCCCTGTACATGGGACCCTCCTGTACATGGGACCCTCCTGTACATGGGACCCTCCTGTACATGGGACCCTCCTGTACATGGGACCCTCCTGTACATGGGACCCTCTGTACATGGGACCCTCCTGTACATGGGACCCTCCTGTACATGGGACCCTCCTGTACATGGGACCCTCCTGTACATGGGACCCTCCTGTACATGGGACCCTCCTGTACATGGGACCCTCCTGTACATGGGACCCTCCTGTACATGGGACCCTCCTGTACATGGGACCCTCCTGTACATGGGACCCTCCTGTACATGGGACCCTCTTACACATTAACACAACGTACCCTGTGGCGCTCTATGGCCCATGTGAGTTTAGCGCTTAGTTAAAATTTTTATTAGAATTTTAATACATCAGAGGCGTTTAAAGGGGATTTAAATCCATTGTTTAAAAATTAATCTAAATCCCCTTTAAGGCCTATTTGCGCTAAAACCGTATGGGCCACACTGCAGCTGGGAGGTAACGATCTTTGATCCGAGGGATGGGCAGCTCCTGGTGCTGGGATCAAGAGCCCTCCAGCAGCTCCTGGTGCTGGGATCAAGAGCCCTCCAGCAGCTCCTGGTGCTGGGATCAAGAGCCCTCCAGCAGCTCATGGTGCTGGGATCAAGAGCCCTCCAGCAGCTCCTGGTGCTGGGATCAAGAGCCCTCCAGCAGCTCCTGGTGCTGGGATCAAGAGCCCTCCAGCATCAAGGGACGAAGAACAGTATCATTCGATATATTTTATTTTGACGAGAGATTAGAATATATTAGTTTATGTACAGTAATGTACAGTCACACACACGGGGCCAAGAGCTGTGGTTCAACCACTGCAATAACATATAGGTGAGTACACACACACTAGTACCATCACTACTAGTGACACTAGTACCATAAATCCTAACTAGGGACACTAGTACCATCAGTACTAACTAGGGACACTAGTACCATAACTAACTAGGGACACTAGTACCATAACTACTAACCAGGGACACTAGTACCATAACTACTAACCAGGGACATTAGTACCATCACTACTAACCAGGGA
>NC_069492.1:18792691-18811583 GCF_026875155.1 Cherax quadricarinatus
CTAAAACAATTCCTGATCACTTTCCACTTGCTACACAACACAGCTGATAATTTGTAGATGAATGGTTCAGAGAACCGACATGTTGATAAATTAGACACATGTGCAACTCTTGGGTATCTTTGAGGAAACGTTTCGCCACACAGTGGCTTCATCAGTCCATACAAAGGAGAATCTTGAAGAACAGGAGGAGAATGAGGTAATCAGTCCCTCAACCTTGAGTCGATGTGGTCAGTCCATCAATCTTGAATAGAATACCCAAGAGTTGCACATGTGTCTAATTTATCAACAGCTGATAATAAAGTTTTCTCTACTTTAGACTAGTCACAAGGATGTCAATAAGTGCCATCGGGCTGCTAACAGAGTCACTGGCTTCTTGGACCTCTTGGGGAGGGTCGATGGTGCTCGTGCAGGCAGCAGATCCCTGGGCAACTTGCTGCTGTTTGCAATGGCTGTCTACCGAGGAGAGACAGGCACCTAGCAACATCTGTTGTTGGGGCATTGGATGAATTCCCTACTATGTTTGTTAACTGCTCATTACTCTGTAATTTGTCTATGATTGTAATCATGTCATAACGTGTTTATCATTCATTACCTTTGGACAGCCGAGAACTGACAGCCTTTCCACACTTATGGGTCATTACCATTTCCTCAAAATGATGTTTGGACTACGCTCTTCCCCTATTACGTACGTACTGCTAACATTAGTCATATGTGTTATTCTGACACAAAAGACTGATGGTAAGTTCTGTTTACTAGTCAAGTCTTAACCAAGGCTGATTATTATTATAATCAAAAAGAAGTGCTAAGCCAAAGGAGCGCTAAACCACAAGGGCTTAACTGAGGCTGAATGAAATTAACCTGTAACTGAGCAAGAAACAGCTATTGTTTGGGCTTAAAACATTTGAGAGATACTGTAAACAGGATGAAATTCATACACCTTGTTCCAGAATTAACAATGGGTCCAGGGACTGTACCTCAAGATTACAGAGGCACATAAGGGGTCCAGTGGATGTACCTCAACATTACAGAGGCACATAAGGGGTCCAGTGGATGTACCTCAACATTACAGAGGTACATAATGGGTCCAGGGACTGTACCTCAACATTACAGAGGTACATAATGGGTCCCGGGACTGTACCTCAACATTACAGAGGTACATAATGGGTCCAGGGACTGTACCTCAACATTACAGAGGTACATTATGGGTCCAGGGACTGGGCCACAAAGTTTTGATAGCTGGACATGATACAGTGGTAATGATCTATTTCCACTTTTAAAAAAATGATCAAGGACCAACCTGGGTGATAAAGATAAAAACACCTGTTAATAGCAGCTCCTGTCAGTGACTTGTTAATAAAAAAGTTATTGTCCCTAGTAAAGCTTCGTACCCCTTTAAAGGGTCCATCAGTTTTTGCAAGGTCACTAGTAAATGTGACCCTGAACTAATTCTGATGTACCAGGTGTTACACACACTGCCCTGGGACGTTCTCTGCAACAAGTTGATTGGCCTTATATGCAAACAGATATTTAAGAATACATAAACAATGTAAGTGTGCAACAAACACAAAGGTAATGTTAAGTTTTTTAACTCCATTCGGTTTATCCCGCTACCCGAACTTTAGAAAGAGTACGGTTCCTTTTTGTCAGTTTCCAAATTCACTCCAAACTAATAAGCTTGTGTGAGGTTATCTTATATCTTTATTTTCCCACCGTACATGTAAAAAGGATACAAATACGTCAAAGGGAACAAGTACATGTACCCCCAAAGGTATACAATACATGTACAAGGTTAAAGTACTGTACAAGGATACAAATACATGTACAAGGATATTAACGGAGATTTAAAGGAGGAGAACAAGGGATTCGTAGTAATCCCTGTTGTGAGTCCCCGGTTAAGAGGGGAGTTGGTCGTGGCGGGCAACATGGAACCAAGCTGAAAATCAGGGAAAAAGGTTTGGAGAGGCAGAAAAACGAGAAACCCCAAAAAAATACCGTGGAAAAATTCCAACCCATTTTCCCCTTCCGGTGCTACCCGACGAAATGTGAGGGTTTTTCTGGGAATGCCCCAAAGAGCACCAAGAAGCATTTGGGAGACTGGGTGAGAATCCCTAGAAAACCCCCAAAGAAGACCCGAGAACGTCTTACGAATTCTACAAGGGGTGAATGTACCCGGCGAATGTGAGTGATATCGGAGCTCAGGGATGAGGACGCCAAGGTAAAAACATTGTTGTTGGGGGGGATACCAATTGGGTCGGGAAATGGGCTTTGCTTAAAGGATAGGAGTGGGGGCAGGAGGTTTTTTTTCCGGGGGCCTGGGATAAAGGATATTTTAGCTGTTGGATGACATCATGAGAGGAAAATGGGAGCAATCCTATTATCTGTGTCAGTGTGGAGGAACGATGTTGGCAGACGTGGGGTTGGGACCTGATTAGCGTTTAGGTCAGCAATAGAGAAAATTTAGGGGAAGGGGGGGAAACCTGTCATATGGGCATTTTCCCAAAGGGAGGGGAGTTGGGAAAAAGAATGGTTTGCCCAAGCTTTTGGTGTCAATTGCTTGCTGGACAAAACTGTAAGGAAAATGCGGTAACATTATTGACAACGGAAACTCTTCTATGGCAGAAATGACAGTATGCCGGGGTGGGGTTCATTATCGGGTGTGGGGTGGGAGACTGGCCAACGCAGTGGGGGAGTGTTGGGGGTCTTTAAACAGGAATAGTTAGGGTAGGGTTTTTGCGGGAAAACTGTGAAGTCTCGGGGTATTAAAATGGTACTGGAGAACAAGAATAGGCAAAAAAGGTGGTATTGGAAAGCCATGGCATAATTGACAAGGACGTAAAAGGTTAGTGGAATAAAGAAAGAAAACGGAAGGGTAAAGAGAGAGGAGGGGGTTTTGTATTTTTTACACAAAAGTCGCAGTGCTGGAATAAAAGGGCGAGTTGAGACTAGTTCCCAGGAGGAAAAAATAAAAAAGTATTTTCCATTACGAGAGTGGTTTTTAATTCAAAATCGGGACATGCCTGCGAAATTTACATTCGGGTTTTAAATTGTTCCCGTAGATAGAAGTATCGGGAAGGGGGGGGGGGTGCACTGTATGTCCGAGATCGCTTTAACTGTTTCATAAAAAGGGTATTAAGTCTGAAGTAACACATACAGGTCTGTTTTGGGTAAATTTTCAGAGGGGGATGAAATTAATTTTAGGGTGAAATAACCGTCCCCAAAATTTTGATAGGACCGGGAGACTCTAGGGGGGGAAATTGTTAGGGGGACAAGGCACGTAATGTAGTAAACTAGGAGACTTTTAAATTTTTCATATTTATTGGAATTTCTTTTACTGGGAATTTTTGAATCATAGACTTCTTTGAAGAGTTCAGGGTTGTTTTTTGAAGCAGTTTGTGCGAACCTCAAGGGTAATAACCTGCTTGACTTTGTTCTGGCAAAAAATGAATCCCTTTTAATAATTTAGAAGTTTCAGAGGAACTGGGTGCTAGCGACCAAAATCAATTACATTTAGATTGAATGGAAGTATGATAGTAGGGATAACTCAGTAACAGTCCCAGTTTTTCGCTTAGCAGATTACGATGGGCTTAGAGAACACTTATCATCTGTTGACTGAGGGTAACGAAGAGAGCTATCAGTATGACAGTTTTCTGAACACAATACAGGGCTGCTCAAAGAACGTTTATCCCTTATAAAGAAATTAGTCAAATAAAATGACCCAAAATGGATGAATAATAGGCTCAAATATCTACTAGGGCATAAGAAAGGAATTTATAGGCGTATCAAAAGAGGGGGGGAGGGTCATCTTATAAAATCAGTATATTGACATTAAGAGGGACATTAAAAAGGGGATAAGAAAGCTAAAGGGACTATGAAATGAAGTTGCTGGGGATTCTAAAACAAACCCAAAAAGTTTTTTCCAGGTATATAAAACAAAAGTCAGAGATAAGATAGGTCCCCTTAAAATAACTATGGGCATCTTACTGACAAAGAGAATGAAATGTGCTCGATTTTAAATAATTATTTTCTCTCGGTTTTTACACAGGAAGACACTAAAATTTTATTCCGGTAATTTATTTTTATAGTGGGCCAGAAGTAAATTATGTAAATCACAGTCACTAGTGAAATGGTTGTGAAGCAGATAGACCGACTGAAGCAAAATAAGCCCACCGGGTCCTGATGGGGTTTTTTTTCAAGGGTTCTAAAGGAATGCAAAATGGAAGTTGTGAACCATTAAAATAATATTTTTAATTTTATCTCTTCAAACAGGTGTAGTGTCTGTATGTGGAAGATGGCTAATGTAATTTCCCATTTTAAAACAGGGGGCAAGTTACCGTCAAAATTACCGCCAATAAGCCTGACCTCAATTGTAGGCAAATTACTAAAAGTCAATTATAGCTCAGATTATAAGAAGCCATCTCGATAAGCATAGCTTGATTAATGATACTCAGCATGGATTCACAAGAGGCCGGTCTTGTCTAACTAATTTATTAAATTTCTTCAGTAAAGGTTTTTTAGGCTTTTGACCACGATAAAGAAATTTTATATTATTTACTTAGATTTTAGTAAGGCATTTGACAGAGTTCTGCACCAAAGACTGTTGAAGAAAGTAGCAGCTCATGGCATTGGGGGAAGGGTGCTCTCGTGGATCGAATCATGGCTCACAGACAGGAAGCAAAGAGTGTCCATAAATGGGGTTAAATCCGAGTGGGGATCAGTAACAAGTGGCGTTCCACAGGGATCAGTCTTGGGCCCGTTGTTGTTTATAATATATATCAATGATCTTGATGAGGGAATTACTAGTGATATGAGCAAATTCGCTGATGACACATATGCAGTATAGTGTGATCCTTTATTGACAACGTTTCGCCCAACACAGTGGGCTTTTCCAAGTCACAAACAGATCTGTTTGTGACTTGAAAAGCTCACTGTGTGGGCGAAACGTTGTCAATAAAGGATCGCATTATACTGCATATGTGTTTATATTTCCTTTGGCATACTACTATATAAAAAGCCCTTTCTTATGCAGGGCATTTCCCGCAAATTAGGTCAGTTGTGTCCCAGGATGCGACCCACACCAGTCCACTAACACCCAGGTACCCATTTTACTGATGAACACAGACATCCTGTGTAAGGAAACACATCCAGTGTTTCAACCCCTCCACTGGGAATCGAACCCGGACACTCTCCGTGTGAAGCAAGAGCATTTGCCACCAGGCCATGGGGCATACGATACTGTGAGTGGTAATGAGTACAAGGTTGGAGAAATGAACAGTGGTCAGTACAAGGCGTTGCATTTAGAGGTTAACTATCCTTCTGAACAGTATCCTCTACTTCTAACAACCTGACACGGGTCCTGACTGCTGCTACTCCTCGTGGTCACCACAGGTGATCGCACCCCACGTGTCAGCCAGTGTCACCAAAGTTGACTCCTCTCAGTCACAAGTGTCAGCCACTATGACCCCTTCCCTAGATCACATAAACACTGCCTAGGCAGAGTTGGGGTGTACACAAAGATATTTTATTATCGCACCATCTTCAGTTTTTGTTATTCGTTGTCATCAGTGTGTGGGTCAGTTTCTACTGCACATATTATTCACGTCCACTACTTGTTCTGGATTATAACACATGACTTGTCTGTACCAAGTTCTCCCTCGCCTGATAGGTTATTAATCCCAGAACTCACAGATCACCTGAATACTGATCGATCTCAAATTCCTGTTACGATTCACTAAAATCTATTATGCTTTCAGTACAGTCTAAGAGCATATGTTTCTCTATTGAATAGCATTCTATTTAATGTATAGAATCATGCCCCAAGATTCAAAACTTGCGTCTACCAGTCAATTTATATTGTACGAAGAGGATGTCCGCATGTAGCATGACCGGAGCTGTCAATAGAATGTTGTCCTAAGAGTCTTAGGGGTCTCTGATGTTGACCTCCAGGTCAAACCTCCAGCTTGCTGGTTCCAGGGATGGCTGGTGAGGTTGCAGGTGTCTAGTTGAAGTGAAAAGATTAGGTTAGTCTCCCAGATGACATCATTTTCCAGCAATAAATGATGTCCAGAGTAGTTGTGCATCTCTCCACTGCACCGTTATGTGGGAACCCCAAACCTCACAACACTACTATATACTACTAATAACTACATCAACTAATAGTACTACTACTCAACTAATAGTACTACTCAACTAATAGAATTACTACTATTGTACAAGTAATGTATTCTCTTGTAGATATACCAGGAGGAATGTGCGATGGAGGGAGAGGGGGGATAGGTAGGGGGAGGTGGGGATGGGTAGAGGGAGGGGGTGGATAGTAGGGGGTGTGGAGAGGAGGGGTTAGGGGGGGTTGAGGTGAAGGTAAACAGGAACACTCGTAGCAAGAAAAGTGAATGGGTATTGCTGGAGGGGAGAGGGGGGGGGTAGATGGTGGTTAGTAGTGGTAGACGATAGACAGTGATTGGCAGTGGTAGTAATGGTAGATAATGATAGTAGATGATGGTAGATAGTAGTTGTAGTGGTGGTAGTGATGGCGGTAGATGGTAGATAGTGGTAATGGTGGTATTGCCCATTATAGTACCCATAGTACAACCAGGTTGTTGCTTCCAGCATCTGTTAATTGTACTCACCTAATTGTGGTTGCAGGGGTAGATTCACAGCTCCTGGCCCCACCTCTTCACTGGTGGCTACTAGGTCCACTCTCTCCCTGCTCCATGAGCTTTATCATACCTCTTCTTAAAGGTATGTATGGATCTGTTGTGTGTTGTGTGTGTGTGTGTACTTATTTGTAGTTGCAGGGGTCGAGTCACAGCTCTGAGTGTGAACCTTCAGTTGACTGGAATTGTTGTGAATGAGCCCCACTCAGGGTTCTACCCCCTCTACCCACATCCCACCACACGTAACCCAACCCCCCCCTCCACCGCCTAGGGGCAACACCTCCTTCTGCTGGAATGACGCACACAAGTTACTGGTAGTGGTGGTAACTAGTTGGTAGGTCCTAGTGGAGATAGTGATGGTTAGTGGTGGTAGTACTAGTGGTGGTAGTACTAGTGGTGGTAGTACTAGTGGTGGTAGTACAAGTGATGGTACTAGTGGTAGTGTGGTAGTGGTAGTACTAGTGTTGTCACACACTTGACAGGTGTCACACACACTTGTCAAACACACTTGACTGGTGTCAACACACTTAAGGTGTCAGTTACACTTGACAGCTGTCACACACACTTGACAGTCATCACACACACTTGACAGGTGTCTAACACACTTGACAGCCGTCACACATGCCGGTGTCACATATTGATAGGTGTCACACTTGACCAGTGTCAAGTGACAGGTACTCACCCCTGACTGGTTAGAAGAGGTGTAGTTGTTGTGGTTCCCCCACTGGGTGGGGTGGGGGTCACCCCTCCCCAGGACGTGGGAGGGGTCACCCTCCTCAAGAGTGGTGTCGGGGTCACCCCTCCTCCACGAAGTGGGTGGGTCACCCCTCCTCCAAGGACGGGGTGGGGGTCCACCCTCCTCCAAGACGGGGGTAGGGGTCACCCCCTCCCTCCAAAGACGTGGGTAGGGGTACCCCTTCCCCCAAGGCGGTGGGTTAGGGGTCACCCCAGCCCCCAAGACGTGGGTTGGGGGTTCCCCCCTCCCCATGATCGTGGGGTAGGGGACATTCCTGCCCCAAGGTACCCGGGGGCCCCCAGGGCCCCCCACAGGGTCCACCGACAGTACATTGGCACTGTGTGGGAGCAACCTCAAGGGTGGGTGGGGGCGACGCCTCCCCCTCCTCTAAAAACTGGGTACAAGGGGAGGATGCTTGATCCCCTCCTCTCCTGGCGGATTACCAAGGGTACTGCCGAAGACGCCCGGGTACTTGCTTTTATTACCCACCTCTGGAGGGTAGGGGACGGTGGGCAGGGGTATGTTTAGAATTTTTAGGAGTAATGAAATGAAGTTCCTCCACCCTTGTATACCGTGTAGTGGTGGGGGGGGAGGTGTAATGGTGGGTGGGGAGAGGGTGATATTGTGGGTGAGCAGTTATTGTGGTGTGGGGGGAGGGTGGTTGGGGGTGGGGGTGTTGTGGGGTGGGAGAGGGTGTTATTGTGGGTTGAGCTGTTATTGTGAGTGGGGGGAGGGAGGGTGTTGTGGGTGGGGCGGGTGTTTTGGGTGGGGGGGTGTTGTGGGGGGAGAGGGTGTTATTGTGGGTGAGAGGTTACTGTGAGTGGGGGCGGGTGTTGTTGGTGGAGTGTAATTGTGGGTGGGGGGCCGGTTGGTGTGGGTGGGGGAGGGTGTTATTGTGGTGGGGAGGGGTTGTTTTATGTGGGTGGGGGATGGTGTTGTGGGTGGGGTGTTCTTGTGGAGGGGGACGGTGTTGTGGGTGGGGAGGGTGGTATTGTGGAAGGTGTGTTCGGTGTGGGGGTAGTATTGTGGGTGGGGGAGGGTGTTATGTGGGTGGGGGAGGGTGTTTGTGGGTGGGGATGAGGGGTGTTACAGTGGGTGGGGGAGGGGTTTATAGTGGGTTGGGGGAGGGTGTTATTGTGGGTGGGTGGAGGGTTGTTGTGGGTGGGGAGGGTATTATAGTGAGGAGCAGTGGGGTGGGTCGGCAGTCACGGCTTGTTATTCAGCTATGTACCAGGGATTATCAGCAAAACCATTACACAAGATGACTGGAGTGTTCAGCCAGCGTACGGCCTCAGCTGTGGGTCATCATCTAAGCCCCCGCGTCAGAAGCACTTGTTCTGTTTCAAACGAACTTCTCTATCCTGGGGCCTATCAGCCAGCCTTACTCACCACGGGAAAGAGGTATGGACTGGTCCTTGCCCTGGGACCCTTACCACGTTATCTTGACCGTTCACTCATGTGGTTCACCGTTTCAGTGACACACTCCTTGACCTAAGGTGTTTTTTTCAAGAGGAACCAAAATGATATGCTGGGTATGCATCTAGCCCCATTAGTATTTAGGGTTTGTACCTTTGGTGTGAAGCCCTCTTTACATAGTACTTGCTGTGAGACCCTTCTTCTTACATGTACCTTGCTGTGAGGCCCTCTTCTTTACACCTAGGTCCCTTGCGTGAGGCCTCTTCTTACACTAGTACTTGACTGTGAGGCCTCTTTCTACACTAGTCCCTTGCTGTGGGTTCTTCTTACACTAGTACCTTGCTGTGAGGCCCTCTTACACTAGTACCTTGCTGTGGGCCTTTACACTAGTACCTTGCTGTGACGCCTCTTACACTAGTACTTGCTGTGAGGCCCTCTTCTTACACTAACACCTTGACTTGTAGGCCCCTCATACACTAGTACTTGCTGTGAGGGCCTTTCCCCTAGTTACCTTGCTGTTGAGACGCTGTCTTACACTAGTACCTTGCTGTGAAAGCTCTCTTAACCTGTACCTTGCTGGGAGGGCTCTCTTCGTACACTAGTCCTTGCTGTGAGGCCCTCTTCTTACATAGTACCGTTGCTGGGGAGGCCTCTTCTTAACTCGTACCTTGCTGTGAGGACCCTCTTTCCCACTAAGTACCTTGCTGGGCGGCCCTCTTCTTACCCACTAGTACCTTTCTGTGCGGCCCTCTTCTTACATAGTACCATGCTGTAGCCTTTTCTAACACTATACCTTGCTGTGAGACCCTCTTCTTACACTAGTACCTTGCTGTGAGGGACCTTTCTTCACTAGTACCTTGCAGTGGACCCTCCTTCTTTTACACACTTACCTTGCGTGTGCGACCCTTCTTTACATAGTACTTGCTGTGAGACCCTCTTTTACACTAGTCCCTTGCTGTGAGACCCTGTCTTACATCGTACCTTGCTCTGTGAGACCCTCTTGTTACACTAGTTCCTTGATGTAAGGCACTTTACACTAGTACCTTGCTGTGCGGCCCTCTGTCCTCTTTACACTCGTACTTGCTGTTAAGCCTCTTGACACTGAAGTACCTTGCTGTGAGGCCTCTTCTTTCACTAGTACGTACCTTGCTGTGAGGCCCTCTTTTACATAATACCTGTGTGAGGCCCTCTTACACTAGTCGTTACCTGGCTGTGAGGCCCTTTACACTAGTACCTTGCTGTGAGGCCTTACACTAGGTACCTTGCTGTGATGCCCTCTTAACTAGTACCTTGATGTGAGGCCTTCATACATTAGTACCTTGCTGTGAGACCCTCTTACACTAGTACCTTGCTGTGAGACCCTCTTACACTAGTACCTTGCTGTGAGGCCCTCTTACACTAGTACCTTGCTGTGAGGCCCTCTTACACTAGTACCTTGCTGTGAGACCCTCTTACACTAGTACCTTGCTGTGAGACCCTCTTCTTACACTAGTACCTTGCTGTGAGGCCCTCTTCTTACACTAGTACCTTGCTGTGAGACCCTCTTACACTAGTACCTTGCTGTGAGGCCTCTCTTACACTAGTACCTTGCTGTGAGACCCTCTTCTTACACTAGTACCTTGCTGTGAGGCCCTCTTCTTACACTAGTACCTTGCTGTGAGGCCCTCTTACACTAGTACCTTGCTGTGAGACCCTCTTCTTACACTAGTACCTTGCTGTGAGACCCTCTTACACTAGTACCTTGCTGTGAGACCTTCTTACACTAGTACCTTGCTGTGAGACCCTCTTCTTACACTAGTACCTTGCTGTGAGACCCTCTTCTTACACTAGTACCTTGCTGTGAGACCCTCTTCTTACACTAGTACCTTGCTGTGAGACCCTCTTCTTACACTAGTACCTTGCTGTGAGACCCTCTTACACTAGTACCTTGCTGTGAGGCCCTCTTCTTAACTATACCTGCTGTGAGCCCTCTTACACTGTACCTTGCGGGACCCCTTTACACTAGAACCTTGTTGTGGACCCTCTTCCCTTCACTATCCCTTTGGTAAACCCCCTTTTTACCTAGTATTTTTCTGTGAGCCCTCTTTTACCTTTACCTTCTGTGAGACCCCTTCTTACACAGTACCTTGCTGTGAGACCCTCTTTTTAAACCTAGTCCTTGTGTGGGCCCTTTCTTCCCACAGACCTTTCTTAGACCCTTTTCTTACATATACCTTGCTGTGAGACCTCTTTTTTACTTAACCCTTGCTGTAAACCCCTCTTCTAACTATCCTTCGTAAACCCCTTTTTTTACACATACCTTGCTGTGGACCCTTTTTACCTAGTACCTTGCTTAGCCCTCTTCTTTAACAAACCCTTGCGTGAGCCCTTTTTTCAAAATACCTTCTGTGAGCCCTCTTACACTGTACCTTGTTTTAAACCCGTTTTTCCCACTATACCTTGCTGTGAGCCCTTTTCTCATTTAACCTGTGTGAACCCTCTTTTAACTAGTCCTTGTTTGTGAGACCCTTTTTACACTTTTACCTTGCTGTAGCCCCCTCTTACACAAACCCTTGCTGTGAGCCCCTTTAACGACCTTCTGTGAGACCCTCTTACACTTCCTCCCCCCCCCCCCCCCCCCCCCCCCCCCCCCCCCCCCCCCCCCCCCCACTATACCTTGCTGTGGGCCCTCTTCTTACACTATCCCTTGCTGTGAGCCCCCTCTTCTTACATAGTACCTTGCTGTGAGGCCCTTTGTTAGCAACACGTTGTTTTGTACCCCCTATTTGTACCCCTTTTTGGGTTGCAGGGGTCCGAATAGCCCTGGCCCGCCCTTCACGATTGCTACTAGGCCTCCTTCCTGCTCCTGACTTTATCATACCTCCCCTTTAAAACTATGTATGGTTCCTCCCCTCTACCCCCAAACCCAGGCTATTCCATGGCCTGATTTATCATGACTAAAGAAATATTCCTAACATCCCTTGATTCAATCTGAGTCTTAAATTCCCAATTGGACCCTCTTTGTTGTGTCCCATCCTGGAACACCCGTTTTTTGTCCACCTGTCTTTTCCCGCCAGAAATTTTTTTGCTTTACATGTCCCCCCGACCCCCCCGGGCCCTCCAGGCGTACCCTTTTCCCCTCAACCTTTTTGTAGGACAATCCCCGTAGCTTGGGAAGTCTTGTTGAAACCCTTTGCATTTTCTCAAATTTTTCTTGACGTGCTTGACTAGGTTGGTTTCCCAAAAACTGGTGCGCTACCCCAGTATGGCCTGCGAAAATGGTATACAGATCTTTAACGCTCCTTTCTGAGGTCGGAACCAACCGTAGGTTTGCCAGGCCCCGTATGCGCAGCAGTTATGATTGATGTGCGCCTCAGAGATATGCCGGGTTAACCACCCCCAGATTTTTTTCCTTGAGTGAGTTTGCAGATTTGGCCACTAAACATATTGTGCTGCGGTCTTTCTTTGCCCTTCCCCCAATCTCATGACTTTGGCATTTGGGGGGGTTAAAACCAAAGGGAGCATTGCGACCGGCTTTACCTGTCCAAGTCTTTTGTATCCGGCTGATCCTACCCGTTTTGATTCTTCTCATTAATTTTCCATCTCCCAAAAAAGGACACTTCGATCTATCCCTTCCGTTATTATTCACTATACCAAAAACAGCACAGTCCAAGGACTGCCCCCTGTGGAAAACCCCGTTTCAAGACGCCCACTCTGACACCTTCACGTACCATGATCGTGTTTCCTCCCTTAAGGTATTCTCCCTTTTCCATTTCAGTCCTTTCCTGTTTTGTGTGCCCGATTCCCAGCTTTTTCATAACCTCTTGTGAGGAAATGTGTCGAAGGCCTTCTTGCAGTCCAAAAATATGCATCGATCACCCCCCTCCTCTTGTCTTACTTCTGTCACCTTGTCATAAAAACTCTAGTAGGTTTTTGGGCACGGATTTTTCCCCCTAAACCGTGCTGGGTTTCATTTACCTTTCTTTCCAGGGCTCCCCCATCTCCTCCTGATGACTTTCCTGACCTTGCTACTTCACGTTAGTGTACAGGTCTTTAGTTTTGTGCCTCATGTCTGTCTCCCCCTTTTTTAAAAAATTGGGACTACATTGCCTTTCATACCCCAGGGGGTTGCCCAGTTTAATATTGTTGAAGATCTTTTTCCCAAGGTAAATCAATTCTTGCTCCCCCCTTTAAAGGGCCCGGAGAGATGTTGTCTGGTCCCACGCCTTTTGGGGTGTCAAATTCGCATAGCAGCTTTTACCTCCCCTTTGGGTTATAGTTCCCACCAGCACTTTCTGGTGCACCCCCCCCGTCTGATTTCCTGAAATCCTACTGGGTTTTACGTAAAACCTCTTTTAAAACTTTTGTTGAGCTCCTGACATACCCCTTGGGCGTTTCTTGAATTCCCCATCACCCTTCCTCAGTCTGATTACCTTCCTTGACTGTTTTTTTCCCCTGTTTTGGGTTTTACAAAGCTTCGGGTCAGTCTTTATTTTTTATGCTATTCATTTTTATTTTTCCTGAGCCTCCCTTCTTATCGTGCAATTGTTTCTGGCTCTTCGGTGATACTTTTTTTCCCGGTTCTCTGTCTTCTTACCTTTTTCCTTTTCTAGTACACTAGTTTTTGCCTCCCTACACCTTTGGGTGAACCCAAGGGCTATTTTTGTTCTTCCCCTTATTTTTTGTTTCCCTTGGGAACAAACCTCCCTCTGCCCCCTTGCTTTTTTTTGCTACATATTTTAAATCAAAAAAAAGCGCTAAGCCACAAGGGCTATCAGCGCGCAGGGTAGGGGAAAGGGAAACGAGGGTATTGGATGGCAGAAGGGAGGAGGGATGATCAGCAGGTTACAGAAAACAGCGGGGCAGGGGATAGTACGGGGGTAGAGGGTAGCAAGAGATTGAAGTAGAAAGGGCTGAAGGTATCAGAATTTGTGAAGTAAGTCAGTTGTTGTCAAAAAGTCAATGAGAGAGTCCGGATGAAAGGTGGGTCCATCAGCGAGAAGGGAAGGTAAAGAGAGAGCAGCGGAGCGAAGACGACGACAGAGGTAAATTCTGTGTGCTCGTTGATAAAGTGGGCAGTCCAACAGAATGTGGCTGACTGATAATGGAGCTTGGCAATTCTCACAGAGAGGAGCAAGACGCCTCTCCATGAGATATCCATGAGTAAGACGAGTATGGCCAATGCGAAGACGGGAGAGAGTAGTCTCCCAACCTCGACACTGGTGATAAGAAGACGGCCAGTAACCTATACTCGGTTTAATAGATTGAAGTTTGTTGCGAGCATAGTAGACCAACGTTGTTGCCAATGGGTGTGAAGGTGGGAAGATATTGCAGCAAAATAGTCCGTAAATGGAATACCTCTATAAGAAACTGGTAGGTCATGTACTGCTGACCGCGCAGCAGTCTGCCTGTTCATTGCCCTGTACATCAACATGACCAGGGACCCAACAAAAAACAATATCTTTATGCTTGGTAAAGATGCGGCGTAGCCAAAGTTGGATACGGAGGACTAAGGGGTGAGGTGTATCAAATTTTTGTATAGCCTGTAAAGCACTATGGGAGTCTGAGACAACCACAAATGATGACACAGGCATAGATGCAATACGGATAAGTGCTGTAAGGATGGCATATAATTCAGCAGTAAAAATATTAGCCGAAGATAGTAAATGCCCTTGTACGACGCTGTCCGGAAACACTGCTGCGAATCCTACGCCGTCAGAAGACTTAGAGCCATCTGTGTACACAGCAATGGCATGAGAATGAGAGTGAAAGTGGTCAAGAAAAAGAGAGCGGGAAACGACCGTAGACAGTTGGGCTTTCGAGCAAGGGAGAGAGAAAGAACAGACTCGAACAGCTGGAACTTCCCAGGGGGGTAGGGAAAAGTGAGATGCTACATGTACATAGAGAGGTGGTAGTTGAAGAGAAGACAAGAGCAAATGAAGGCGAAGAGAGAAGGGACGGAGTAAACAGGGGTGGCGAACAAATAAAGAATGTCTACTAAGATCAGTGACCATTCTATAAATGGAAGGATTGCGGAGATCATGAGAGCGTACATAGTAGCGCAGGCAATGGGCATCACGGCGATCGGATAAGGATGGAACATTCGCTTCTGCATAGAGGCTCTCGACAGGGGAAGAGTGAAAAGCACCAAGGCATAAACGTAATCCTTGGTGATGAATGGGGTTAGGGCTAGAGAGAGTAGCAGGAGATGCCGCTGAATAGATCTGGTCACCATAATCAAGTTTCGATAAAATAAGGGTGGAATGTAGGCGAAGGAGGGTTCGACGATCAGCTCCCCATGAAAGATGAGCAAGGGTTTTAAGAAGGTTCAGCCGGCTGTGACAAGTTGCCTTCAGAGAGGTAATGTGAGGTTTCCAGGATACTACGTTTCAAAGAGGAGGCCCAGAAACTTGACTGTATCCGTTCAGGGATACGGGTAAGCCATAGAGGTACAAAGGATGATCGGAGATGACAGAGCGTCTAGTGAAAGTAATTTGGTGGGTTTTAGTGCTGGAAAATTTAAACCCATGTGTGGTGGCCCAATTGGAAAACACGGTCGACTGCATGCTGGAGAGAAACTGTAATGAGGTGACAGTCAGCGCCTGCACAGGCAATAGCGAAGTCATCAACGTAGAGTGATGACCAAATATTTGATGGAAGACTAGAGGCCAAATCATTAATAGCAAGGAGAAAAAGTGTTTGTGCTCAGAACACATCCCTGGGGGACACCTTTCAGCTTGGATAAGTCCGGGGAGAGCACATTATTAACCCGAACACGGAAATGCCTGTCAGTTAAAAAGTTTTTTAAGGAAGGATGGTAGATTGCCTCGAAGGCCTAAGGAGTGGGCTTGGGCTAAAATATTATACCTCCAAGTTGTGTCATATGCCTTCTCAAGGTCAAAAAATATGGCAATAACTGAGTGGTTATTCGCAAAGGCATTACGAACATACTTTACCCAAAGCGTAGTAAGGGGTCTATGGTAGAACGTCCCTTACGAAAGCCATATTGACGAGTGGAGAGACTGTTGTGTGTCTCTAAATACCATACTAAACGTCTATTTACTAGGCGTTCCATCACTTTGCAAACTGCACTGGTAAGAGCAATGGGACGATAGTGGGAGGTTTCATGTCCCGTAGTGCCTGGTTTGCGGAAAGGGAGAACAATGGCGGATTTCCACAGCTGTGGAAGAACTCCTTGTGACCAAATAAGATTGTAAAGGCGTAATAGGACTGCAAGGGCTGACTGATGTAAATGTTGTAGCATACGAATATGAATGTCATCGGACCCAACTGCCGATGATCGACAAGCTGAGAGTGTTGCCTCCAGTTCTCGAAGTGTAAAAGGCACATTATACTGTTCTTCTCTGAGAGAAGAAAAGTCCAAGGGTGCTAACTCTCTGGCAGACTTTGAGGAAAGAAATGAGGGGCATAGATGGAGTCCCTGAGAAATATGGACCAGATGATTGCCAATTTCATTGGCAACATCTAGTGGGTTTGCTATATCAACACCGGCAACCCACAGAACAGGAGCCGGGTCAGGAGAATATTTACCACTCAGTTTTCGTACTTTTTTCCAGACTGCACTCATAGAGGAAGCAGAGGTGATGGTGGAGACATAATCTCGCCAGCAAGTGCATTTAGCGTCACGGATGATACGGCGAGCGATCACACGCTTCTGTTTAAAATCAAGGAGTCTCTCTGTGGTTCTATTGTACCGGTACCTGCCTCATGCAGCGTGTTTCAAACGTACTGCACGAGCACAAGCAGGAGACCACCACGGCACGCATTTCTGAGAATGCCTGCCTGAAGTTTGGGGTATAGCATGAGAAGCTGCGGTTAAAACGGAGAACGAGAAGAGGTGTAAAAGCTCATCGATGGAAGACGAAGAAGGAACCTCTCTAAAAACAGTTAGGTGTGAGTAAAGGTTCCAATTTGCCCGATTAAATTGCCAGCGTGGGGTGCGAAGAGGTGGTGAATATGAAGGGGAGGTAAGAATGATTGGGAAATGATCGCTGTCATGTAAGTCTGGAAGAACAGACCAAGTGAAGTCTAATGCGGCGGAGGAAGAGCAGACTGAGAGATCGATGCAAGAGAGTGTGAGTCCGAGGATCAATATGGGTGTGAGTACCTGTATTTAAAACATGGAGGGGGTGGGCGGCAAGAAAAAAGAAAAGCCTCTAACTGAATGCCACAGGAATCACAGTGAGAGATCCCCCAGAGGAAATGGTGGGCATTAAAATCACCAAGTAACAGAATCGGTGGTGGTAATGACGAAACAAGAAAGGCAATATCCGGAATAGATAATGGCCGAGGAGAGAGATATAAAGAACAGAGCGTATACCACCTATGCAAGTGGATACGGGCTGCTGTGTAATGCAGCGAAGTACGAACAAATAGCTGATGGTACGGAGTATCAGTGCGTAGAAGAAGGGCACTTTCATTAAAGGTCCCATCAGGAAAAGGATCTGAAGAATACAATAAATTATAGCCTGAGATGGGGGAGATAACAGCAGAGTGTAATTTTGGTTCCTGTAAGCAAACACCAACAGGGGAAAACTGGGAGAGTAACATCTGAAGCTCACCCCGATTACCCCTGAGGCCGCGTATATTCCACTGTAAATAGGCCATGATTGGCAATGATAAAGATACCTGAAATCTGCAGGTAAGGGTTCCTACGGACTAGAGGGGTTTTGAAAAGTCCACATGCGGAGGCAGTGGAAAACGTTCAAGCAGCGAAGGAACGGTGCGCTTGAAGAAAGGAGTTGCGCAGATGGAGTAGAGGAGAGAGAAGGAGTGGAGGGTGGATCAGTGTCCATTGATGGTTTGGTCTCTGCAATATATTCAGAGATTGCTTCAAGTGTTTCAGAATTCAGAGACGTCGTATGGGAGACAATATTGGAAACGGTAGGGGGAGGATGAGTAAAGATTGGAACTGTAATGGACTGTACCAAGGTAGGGGGGGACGGAAGGGTGGAGGGAACTGGAGAAGCGTGGAAGGGGACAGAAGAGGCAGAAACCTGGGAGGTGGCCGAGGAGGAAGAAACTTGGGAGGGAACAGGGGAGGAAGGTACAGTAGAAGGAGGAGGGTGAACCTCTACACTTGTAACAGAGCCAGTGAGAGGGGGAGAACCAGGTACAGATTATTATTATTATTATAATCAAGGGGGAAGCGCTAAACCCGGAGGATTATACAGCACCTGGGGGGGGGGATATGTGGAAGGCATTCAGGCTTAATTCGGGGAACTGGAGCACAGATCCAATTCCCTAAATCAAGAGCCCCTCACCAACATCAAGGAACCTTCCTTGAGGGGAACCAGGTACAGAGACAGGGAAGGGAAAATGAGGAGGTGGAAGATGGGTAGGAGGTGTTAACGGACCTTTTTTTGACTTTTGAGAAGTAGAGGGACATTGAGGAGTGACGAAGATCCTCGTCATACTGGGGCTTGTGAGAGGAACACCCAAGAAGCAAAATAGACTTAGACGTTGAAGTAGGAAGGTCTGAGCCGAGGACAGGGAAAAGAATTGACAGGAGTGACTATGGGAGGGTAACCACAGAGGTTGGTGCAGAAGATGGGATAACCAGAAGTGGGGGGGACGTTTGAAAACACTGAATAAAGAAACACGAGGTAGTCTCCCTTGGAGGCGGATATGAGAAACTGCCATGGCATAAGGGAGACCCTCCTGCCTCTTTGAGGGGTAATGGAGTTCCCGCTGTTTAAGTAGACTGTGACAACGGCGAGAGTACGAAGGGTGAGCTCATGACAATTAAGGCAAGAGGGAGGTCGATTGCAAGATGTTTTTAGAATGGTCATCGGCACCACAGGGCTGGGGATTCGGCGATAGATCTGCAATATTTCGCTGGATGGCCAAATCGCCAGCAATTTCTACACTGTTGCGGTGTAGGGGTCACCTTTCGAACTTGTAAACCGATGTCCTGCTACATAAACTGGGGGATGGGGGTTCACGGCTGTCAAAAGTTAATGAGCCCATTGCTAGGGTATCGTCTCCGCCCGCGGGCAGGAAAAAACGTAAGTGTCTACCTTGAGGATTGGGAGATCTTGGAGTTCCAGCGTTCAAGAATGTCAGTGCCACATGTCCTTTTTTTTGG
>NC_069492.1:18812083-18840681 GCF_026875155.1 Cherax quadricarinatus
ACATATATACACATATACATACACATATATACACACATTACTTAATACATATATACAAACACATATATACACACACACAAGACACCTCCTGCAATGCACGTGTAAAAAAAAAAAATAGTTTTCCCAATAGATTCTCGATAAATAATGGTCTGAGACAGACTAATAAGGTAATAGTTAGTGGGTTTTTTGCGGTGGCCTGGTCGTAAGAGGGTTCCTTTATGTTGTAGCGAGAGATTTTTGATAACGACAAGGTGATGTTAACGCTCGCCTGTACATCCAGTTACATGCCAGGGGTTTGTGTATGAAGTGTAGCAATAGTAGTTTGAGCGGAGGGTGGAAGTAGCCGCCCGCCCGGGACCACTTGTTTGTGTATAGCACTAGAATTCTTGAAGTGCGCGTCAATGGGAAAAAAAAAGTTGGTGGGTTGGCCATTACACGTTTTGATTTGAGCTCTGTAATGAAAGCACGAGGTTAGTTGAGGGTAAGCAAGGTAAACGTGCAAGTTTAGCCGCATTAATTATATATGAAGGATAATTAATGGCGTTTAGTCAGCAGGTGTAAATTGGAAGGTGAAGTGAGTTAGAATTCAGTTGAAGAATTTTAAAGTGTTTTGCAACGGATGAAAAAGTTATTTGTTTGTGGTGATTTCACGAATGAATATTTTAATATTTATATTAGGTATGTAATATGGTCTGGTAAATTAATTGTAG
This sequence comes from Cherax quadricarinatus, assembly GCF_026875155.1. Classification (NCBI taxonomy): domain Eukaryota; kingdom Metazoa; phylum Arthropoda; class Malacostraca; order Decapoda; family Parastacidae; genus Cherax; species Cherax quadricarinatus. Next base: position 18,812,794 of record NC_069492.1, read on the forward strand.
TTATGAAGAGCACAGGGTTTGTTAAGTTTAGTTTTTTGTCCAGTGTAGGTGTTTTTTGGTGAGTACAAATTGTTTTGAAATTAATGGAGGCGGTTTTGGGTATTTTTTTTAGATGGGAGGAATTCTCTGAGTAGTTGTGTTTAGGAGTAAGGATATTTAAAGTAAATGAATATTTAAAGTAAAGGAATTTAAACTGATAGATTATAGAGGTGTGGGTGTTTGTGGGAAACAATCAGGCTGCAATATTAGGGTTAAGAACAGCAGTTGTAGGGAACCCTCAGGGATGTTTTAAAAGACAATATTGAAATTGAAGTTGCTAGTAATTGGTAAATCAATGAATGAACAGAGATAGAGGGCGAGTGACAGGCTCACCCTCCCTTAAGGTTTACTAAAGAAATATTAAGAGTCTAAGAAACAAGACATATGAGCTAAGATTACTCGCAAGTCTAAGATTTATTTGTATAAGAGACCTGGTCAAACTTGAAAGCTGAAAGTTAAGACACATGTGCAATAATCTTGTAATCTTTATTGTAGACGATTCTTCGCCATCCAGTGGCCTTTTAATTGATATAAAGCAATCAGATTTCCTGGACATAATAAGAAAACAGGAAGTATATACAAAAGGGAGATGGGTAAATCATTTTCCCATCAGATCCTTGAGGTGGTGTTTTAAGCAATGATTGGAGAAGTGGCAGATGCAGTTTAATAATATCGACAAATGCCAAAGTTGTAAATGTTGGGAACATTTTAAATAACCATGCCAACATATAAGTAAATAATTAGATCTTAATAATAGAGATTGAGAAAATGTTTAGTTGTGGTTAGCAGCTAATGTAAAACCAAGGACAACAGTGCATATGTTTTCCAATAAGCCTAAGAATTTCTTGGCCTTGATTATGTAAAAAAGTAAAAATAATAATAAAGTAGTCCTCAGTTGTTCAAGTCTATAACATCGCTGTTAGAGGCCCTCATTTAGACTATGCTGCTCATTCTGGGTCACAGTATTACAGAAATGGATATAAATGGTTTTGGAAAAAAACGTCTAGAGGAGGATGACGACCAGAAGAGATATGTCATCGACGTATCATAACTATTGGTTATGAGGGTAAGACTGAGGGGGGCCCTTGAATCTCCTGCCGTCTTTAGAAAGGTGGTAGAATTGGGAGAAGGGGTATGGAGTAGGTGTATAAATGGAAAGAGGAATAAATAAAGGGGGATGTAAAATAGTGTTGAAAACTTTCAACCAAGACAGTACTCTCCAAGAAATGTTTTCAAGTTTGAAAAAATTCAGATTGGGGAAGGATATAGAAAGGCACAACCGGTTTGGTAGTAGTCGTGGATTGAGTTGAAACAAAGTCTCGAGTATTATTTGTTGCCTGGAGTTTACCTGGAGAAGAGTTTTCTGGAGGTCAACGACCCCGCGGGCCGGGCCCAGTCCTGTGACCAGGCCTACTGGTGATAAGAGTCCTGATCAACCAGCTGTTGCAGCTGTCTGCACAAACGCAAACCAACGTACGAGCCACAGCCCCCGGCTGATGCCCGAAAACTGACTTTTTTAGGTAGGTTTTCTTGTCTAGTGCCAGCTAGAAGACTGCAGGGGTCTGTTGTAATATCCCCCTTATATGCTGGGAGGGGTCAGTTGAAACATTCTCGGGCCCCCCTGACACTTTTGTATGGTCTCTTCTTAACGTGCTAGTGAACAGACCCTTGCTTTTCATTTGGGGGGATGTGGCAAGTCGTCTGCACCAATCTTTTGCTTTCGTAGAGAGTGATTTCTCGTGTGCAAGTCGTTAACTAGTCCCTCTAAGGATTTTCCAGGTGTATTAAAATAATGTATTCTTCTCTCCTCCTTCAAGAAGGACAAGGTCCCCCCGGAGCCCATGTGATGAGCAGAGGACAAGCCACCGGAGACCCCACGTGAAGGCAGAGGAAACAAAGCTCAGAGACTATGCGAGACCAAGGACAACGCGAGCCCATGGAGATTGGCAGAGGACCAAGCTCGGAGACCCACCGTGGATGGGCAAGAGAGACAAGCTGTGGAGGCCCCTGTGATACCAGAGGACAATCTCAGGGGCCATGTGATGTGGGGGGGTGCAGCAACCCAATTACCTTGCACAGGTGGTCCTGCCATAGTGCTCCACTCCATCAGATGTTAAGATTACAGCAGCAGCAAGGTGGTACATCGCTCCAAGGATACTACATACCCAAAGATAAGTTTTGAAAGATTAGCATTTTCTGAGTTCCTTATTGGAGGCAATACTTGCATTAATTTTTCATTAAAATTAAACATTGAATTTGAGGAGTGAATGTTAACTTGGACATTAAGTTTATTAATTAAAAAAAATTTGTACAGTAGACAGTTAACATTAATGCAGTAGTTTAAATCCTAAAAATGCCATGTTAGGTACGACTGAAGGAACTTAGGGGGAAAAAATAGGTTAACATTCTTAGGAGCCCTAAAAGAAGCCAATAACCACTGGTACAAAAGGTCAAGAGTTTGAACTGGATGTACATAGATTCTTAATGGATTTTCTGGCCTGTTTTTACCCAGCATTACATTATATCAACGCTGACGGTAAGGCATCATCAGCTGCTCACTGAACCCTATTTCAGAGCAAACTTCTAGATTTATAGGGCCCCTCTTCGTTGAAAAAGTCTAACTTAAGTCAGGGTTCCCATTTAGTAAATCATGTCAGTTAAGAAAGGTCAATCTGTCCAGTCAAATAAGTCAAGTCAGTCCCAGTCAATAAGTCTAACGAGTAAATCAAATCACTAAGTCCCAGTCAGTAGTAAAGTTCAGTCAGTAATCAAATTCAATCAATCCAAGTCTAAGTCAGTCAGTTGAATCAGTAATTCCATCAGTTAAATCAGAAAAAAAGTCAAGTCAGTAAGTCAGTCAGGATCAGTAAGTCTTAATCCAGTCAGTAAGTCAGTTTATTCAGGTACAGTGGACCCTGCAGTTAACGATGCTAATGATAGCGATAAATCGGATACCGATTCATTTTTTTGTTAAAATATTGCGTCGGCTAATGATGGAGAAACTCAGTTAAGGACATTTTGTCCCTGAACGTTCCGCGGCAGCCCGATCCCATGTAAAGCAGTGTGCCATTGTTTTACAAGCAGAAGAGACAGACTATAATAAATGTGGAGGAATAATATACTATGCCCTCAATTGAACATTGGAAGTTATTGCTTCCACACACTTTCCTCACTCTTGCTTCTCTCTCTCCCTCCATAAGAATGTTTATTGAACGTCCCTTTCCTTCTTCAGGCGTGGGCTCATTGGAGGTGATGCCACCAACCACTCCGTCACCAACAGCCTTGAAACCAAGAGACGTGTAGGAGGGAAACTTGTCTAACCCTCGCAGCTGGAGACGACACAAGAAACTAAAACCTACGAGGGAAGGTTCCTTCCCGAGGATCACCCTGGTAAGTCCCAGTAGCAGAGTTTGTAAGGATGCTTATAAAGGGGGTTGGGGGCCCCATATTAAGGTTCTGATAGACCAAATTTAGTTAATGGTTGAGAGGGTGTTGATGACTCTGAAAGGTAGATACATATATAATGTGCAGTAAATGAGAAGCTGAGAGGGATGGAAATATTTTCTATATGGTGAAAAATAATGATTCAGAGGGGTGTGGTGGTATATGTGTGTGTGTGTGGTGTGTGGTGTGTGTGTGTGTGTGTGTGTGTGTGTGTTGTGTGTTGGGTGTTGCAGGAATGGAGGGATCTGGGAGATGGAGTTTTATTGTAAATTGGTGAAAGTGATTGTGTGGTGTAAATGTAAGTGTAGTCTGTAATATAAAAACCCTGAAAGAAATGTGTGAGAAGAAAATAGGAATTAAAGACAGGGATGAAAGGGTGGGTTCTCTTCCCTATAAAGATCAGGAGGGTCTATAAGGATAATTAGTATGAAAAATGGCGAGTAGAGCTTCTGAAGTGAAGAGTATAGTAAGGTTGTGGATGATTTTGTGACAGCAGAGAGGGAACAGGTGGTAGTTTCTCTAGCTGCCAGGACAAGAGAGAATGTGGCTAGTTTATAGTAGCCAGGCCAGAGAGAAATGTAGTTTTCTAGTAGCCAGGAAGATGTGCTAGTGAAATGCAGCTCCCACCCGTCCCACCCTAGGTGTCAACAAAGCATCAGAGGATGCAGAATTATCTGTTCCCTCAGTAGAGACTCAGAGTGGACAAAAGTATAGATATAGGAAACCAGGGAAAATTATAAGATATTTGAGAGAATAGAACAGTAACACTATTCACTCAAAGTGTGCTGCTGCTTACCACCTGCTCTTTTAATAGTGGAGAGATAATAGTACAATAGTCATAGGAGGGAAAGATGGATTTTTGGGTAGAGCAAGAGGAGAAAAACCCAGTGAGGAAATATTACAGGCTAGTTCTATCAGATAGTGGTCTTGTTAAGTACTCTGGCTCTTAGGGTAGCTGGCCTGAAAATTGAACAGTAGGCAACCTGTATCACGGGCTTGACTGACCAGTTTCTTAGGTTTTCAATATTGTCCCAAAATCACTGTAGGCAGTGGAGATGTCATTCTGAGGGCAAAGTGTGGTGTGAATATAATGCAAGAAATCGTAGTTTGGAAGTAGGAGGAGGTGCGTGATTACCCAATACTGTTGTCCAGAGGCTGAGAAGGGTTGTTGAGGTGGTTCGGACCATGTGGAGAAATGGAAGCGAAACAGAATGACGTTTCAAGAGTGTAGTCGATCTGTAGTGGAAAGGAAGCGGGGTAGGGGTCGGCCTAGGAAGGGTTTGGAGGGAGGGATAAAAGGAGGTTTGTGTGCGAGGGGCTTGGACTTCCACAGCATGCGTGAGCGTGTTTGATAGGAGTGGAATGGAGACAAATGGTTTTTTAATACATGAAACGTGCTGTTGGAGTGTGAGCAAAGTAACAATTATGATGGGATTCAGGAAACCGGCAGGCCGGACTTGAGTCCTGAGATGGGAATTAACAGTTGCCTGCACTCTGAAGGAGGGGGTTAATGTTGCCGTTAAAAACCTGTCGTGTTAAAGCCACACCTTCTGCAAGACAGTGATGGGGAGTGAATGGTGGTGAAAGTTTTTCTTTTTCGGTCCACCCTTGCCTGGGTGGGATCTCCGGGTGTGATAATAAATAAAAAAAAAAACAATCACACGCACTGGTAAATAAAAACATCCCCCCAAAAAAGTACAACTCTTGATTTTAGCACACAAGAGTTCCATAGTCCTCATGTGTACAAGCTGCATAAAGCTATGACCCATGTGGGTTTAGTACTTTGTTTTGATTGTAATACTATACTGATATCCGTTTCAAGGTGTGGAGAGCTAAAGTTTCTGGACGAGTTTCAGGAGAGGTGGCACACAGGTCTGTCCTGGTACTACACTGTCTCTCCCATCCCACCAGTCCTTGAGCAAAACGCAAAGTCAGGAGAACTCCACCACCTCCACTCAGGGTGAAATGTGTCATCCAGGCTTCCTAGCGGCCCAGAGTGACCAACTACCTCCCATAAGTAGCCAGGATGAGCAATCTTTCACCATTCAGTGATGGAGTATGGTCAACACTTCCTTCCAGAGAGGCACATCAATAACTGAACCCCTCGCAGGTTGCTGTGAATGCTGAGCACCTTCCAGTTAGCTTCAGTCAACCAGTCATCACAGCGAGTGTGAAAAGTGTGCTAAAAGTGTTGAAAGCCCATGTATCATTAGATTAATTTGAGGTCTCCGAGTTATTGAAAAAACTCCCGCTTTGCTTTGGAGCGTGATAAAAGGATCCTATTGTGCCATGAAAACAGTTGTCTATTCGATTCAATCACGAGAGAAGAAAATTAAAATTGAAAAGTGGAAAAAATAATAAGACTTTGCACAGCGTTGTAAATGAGAGTTTTGTAAAGAACAATCACGGCACTGTGACACGGAGCAAATAGTTTTTGTTTAGTCCCTTGGACCCGAAATGTTGCATTGTACCTTGAATGAAGAGAAGTCATTTGCCTCCAGTCACGCGCTGGTGACTATTCTGTATGGAAAGTTGTTGTGTGTATATTGGCTTGTAGTCGTGGCTTATGTCTTGACAGTGTCAAAGACAAGTGCTAGTATCAGAATATTGTTTGTCAGAGAGTCCGAGAGCTCTTGAAATTTTGTTATGACTTAGGTATCATTCAGTGTTGAGTTGTACTAAGTCATAACAAACTTCTAAAGGCTCTCTTGACTCTCCTGAAACAATGTTCTGCTACTATATTTGTCCTTTGACATATCAAGACATAAGCCACGACTACAGCCATATATACACAACAAGAAAACTTGTTTATGTAAAATGTTTGTAATCTTCTCATAAATAAATCTATATAAATAAATGAAAACATTTCATAATAACCAGTAATTGCAATTGGAAAGTGAGGGGGTGCAGGGGCGAGGGGGGGGGGGGGAGGGGGGGGGGGGGGCTGCATGGGTGAGCAGGGTAAAAATGGGGGGAGGGGTGAGGGGGGGAACAAAAACGGGAGGGTTTGGGGAGAAAGGGGTGTTTTAAGGTGAGAGGGGGAAGGGGGTTACAGAGCAAAGGGGGGGTTTGACACATTTATATTGCCATAAAAGAAAAAAATAGAAGTAATTTTACTGGATTTTTTCTGGGGAGGGGGTGAGTGTGGGGTTAGGGAGGTGAGGAGTTCAGTAATTTCCACGGTGAAAATAACAGTATCAGCACTTAAGACTCGAGTTTTGTTTCACTGTGAAAATAATTATTTATTTTAAAAAGTGCAAAACTGCAAGGGTTATACAGCTCCAAATTTCCAGTTTTTCTTCCAGTGGTATCAGAAATATAAACACCAGTTCCTGACCATCCGGCTGTGGCTCGAACGTTGGTTGCGTACAGCCAGCAGTAACAGCCTGTTGATCAGCTCTGATCCACCAGAGGCAGGTCACAAGGACCGGCCGTGGGGGGCGTGACCCCTGGAACTCTTTCCAGTAACTCCAGGTATAATGAAGGATAATATAAACATCAGTATTATTATTGAAATCAAGACTATTTCCCAAAATATGCTGTATGTTTTTTATAATGTAGATGTGCCTGATACATTACAAATTTGCCTGAGGTGTATTTTGGGAGAATGAGCTGACAGGAGGCTCGCGCCTGCGCCGACGAGCAGGGGGAGAGACCCCTTGTTTTTAAAGTGATATAAGCACGCTAATGTAATGTGCATACATTTTCATCGCTCTAGGGGTTATATGGGCTTAAAACCTCTCAATAGGAGCGGAAATTGTTGTAATTGCAGTCCTTCATAACGTGAGCATTAAGCAGATGGCAGGACAGCTCCAGAACACCAGCAAGTATGTCTTTTATAATACTAGAAAATGAGGTCAGTAATTTTCTAAAAAACTTGAGACAGGGGCATTTTGAATATGATACAGCAGAAATCTCACAGACAAATTGGCGAGTGTTATGATTATAAAATTCTTCTGGTTATATAAATTGTGTATATGTAATTATTATTAATTTTAATATAATCCACATGTTTATTTTAAATTTTACCATAAGAATTCCGTGGTTTATGTATATTTTCATTTGTAATTAATATAGGTCTAATCAACTTGTGATACGACAGTTGTAGTAAATCAAAAGGGGGACATTTTTTGTGACCTAGTGTCCAAATTCTTTGCTTGTCTATGTAATTTTGATAAATAATAATTTGTTACCATTTACTGGTATGTATCTAATTAATCAACCAGGTAAATGTGATTTCCACAATTGGTTATAAACATTAAATATAATCACAGTACTGTAATGAAGGATAAACATCACATTTATAAACATTATAAACCACTATTATAAACATTAATAAACATCACTATTATAAACATAATTCGCAATGGATTATAAACATCACTAATATAATCACAGTAATATAAACATCACAGCAAATAAACATACAGAAATATAAACATGACAAATAAAACATCGCAGCAATATAATCACAGTATTATAAACATCACATTAATTTTATCTGGGAATTTTAACATCAAAATTGGTTTTTAAGTAGGATGGGTTTGTAAGGGAGTCGAAATTTTTACGTGAGGGTGTAGAAGAAATTGTGTTTCATAACGTTTTTTTTTTAGTGAAACATTGGAAGAGGTTTTGTACGTGGATTGGGGAGGGTTTTCAGGGTTTCTTAGTGGGGGAAGTATCTCAACGTGTAACGGCCTTAACCTTGGAAGTTAGCAAGTGTGTCAAGGGAGGTAAAAGACAATACTGTATGTGGTGGTTGATTTCCTATATACATTAATGGACCCTCGATTTAGTATGTCCCATTTTCTGTATGCCAAAACTATTGTTTATTCTTTATAAAAATGTATTTTTGTTAAATATTTTTGGTGTCTGGGAATGGTTTATTTGGATTTACATATTCTTATGGGAAATATTAACAAAAAATACATTTAGAGAGAAAACAATAGTTTTGCATACAAATGGGAACTAGTAAATTCGAGGGGTGTGAGGGAAACGGGGGACAATTAGGGTTAGGTGACTATTAGTGGGGATTTATAGAAGTCTTGTGAAAATATACTGTATATTTTTTTAGAAATTCATATTTATATGTAACATAGATGGCCATACTGTATTTACATAATATTTGTCATAGAAAACGGAAAGTCTGGCGTCTGGGCAGACAGAGTCGCCCCCCAATTCCCTTTTGGTTTTGATTTTTGTATTAAAACGTTGGTGAATGGGGAAGAAATTTTTTTCGTGCTCTAGAGGTTAAAATTGGCGACACCCTCTTCAAATAGGAGGCGAAATGGTGATATGCATCCCAATAACATTGAGTATCAGACAACTGACAAGACAGCTCCAGGAACCTCAGATGAAGCTCTCTAGATTTTGTGTGTAAATTCTGCCACATTATTTTCATAGATTTAGTTAGAGTGAGGTTTTCTGAGTATGATACACAATTAATCTCCAGTCCAAATTGGTGAGTGATATTTATGATATATTTTCCTTCTGTTATGTAATTGTGTATATATATAACCTTTATTATTTTTAAAATACAGTCCCACAAATTTTTAATATATTTACCAGTATCCTGTGGTAGGTAAATTTCATTTAATTTAATAGGTCCAGAGCATTTGTGGTTATGACAGTGGTAGGAATCGAAGGGGGACATTTTTTTGCGACTAGGTGTCCCAAATTCCTACTTGACTATGTAACATTGGATAAATAATAATTATCTTTGTTATCATTTACCTGTTATGTACATAATTAGATACATTCCAGAAATATAAAAAATGCAATTTTTCACAAGTCTTGTAGAATAGACTCGTTTACGGTGGGAGGAGGAAAGTACCGTTTTCTCTGGCAATTTATAGAGCGGGTAAGGCAGCGAGGGGTTGGAGTCAACTCTATAGTAGCACCGTTAGTACGTTTTTATTGAATGTTAGGGTGGAAAAGCGGAAAAAGTTTAATCACTTGCATGTTTTTGTAGTTATGGTAAGTTAGTGAGCTTGAGAGTTGTTATTGATGTGAGGGCATTGTGCGACTGAGATATTATTTGTTATAAATAGTCTGGTCATTTACATCTAAAGCAAGACAGAAAAGATAATATTTTGGCATATGGTTTTCGTTTTTGTGAAACTGGACTAGTCCTGTCTATGGACCCGGGATTGTGACTCTTATTTTGCTGAAAGTTTTTTGTGATGTGTGAATTCTGTTAGACCTTCCCGGGATCTTGTTAGGTATTGTTCTGTGAGTAACACAGCGTCGTGCTGATATCAGCATAAATAGTATAGTAATAATTTTCATTTTTAGGGGATTATTTTAAGTATTGTAATTGGTGTGTGATAGAAATATTGTCCTTATATTTATTCTTTTTAAACGACACACATGAGGTTTTGTCGTTAATTTTCTGCTGGAAGATGCAATGTTGGAGGTAACTAAGATTGTATTATGTTAAGTACTTATATCTAGGGATTTCTCGTATTATGTCCAATACATGAAAGAAGGGGGGGGGGAAGTGCGTGTCCTTATTTTGTCATGTTTTATTTAAAAAAAAAAAACCTTTTTTTCATCCGCAAAGCCAGGGTATAATCGTCCTTTCCACACATTTGCGGAGTAATATTTAGCTCTGTCACGAGGGGTTTATTACATATAATTTTATCACTTTTGAATGTATATAGTCTATGCTGGTCAAATGAGTTGTTTTACTCGTTATCATTTATACCTTTCAAGTTGGACTACCTGACAAGGGTATACAATTAAGGTATGCGGACGCCAAGGTCTTGCAAATTACAGTTCTTTTGTCATATGAACATGTGGGTTCATAACTGATTTGGAAGTCATGTGGCGGGTTGGTTGGTCGGGGTGACAGGTTTTTATCATGATGTGTTTTGGGGGGGGGGGGGTGGTTTGTTCATACATTTTAGTTGTGTAAAATGGCTTTATGTTAATTGTTAGGGTGTACTGTTTTGGTTTGTAGTATTTTTTTTTTTTTTTTTTTTTTTTTTTTTTGTCATTTTGGCTTCCATAAAACAAACACACAGACACACCAAAAAAAAGGACTATGACCGAATAAATTAGATTGGTGGGGTTTTTGATTGATGTAAATTTTATACCTATATTGTAACATTGGCACATGGGTCTATACCAGTAAGTTTGGCATACTGAATATAAAGATGAGTTTTCAAAAGTTGTTAATGTACTGGTAATTAAAGTTTTTCATCTGGATAAGTGATAAGTAATTATGTTATGGAGTGAAGAGGAATAGTATTTCGAGATGGGGCGGGGGGGGGGGGGGGGGGTTGAGCGAGTTCGAAGTTATTTCACGTTTCGAACCCTTATGGCCGAACCCATATGGGTTTTAATAACGATTGTGGGTAGTGGTTAAGGCAAAAAAAATTTGGAATTTGAAATTCCAGCATAAATATATATGTATTTACGTAATGGATTGTATAGTGAAGGATTTTTTTTTGTATTACTTGTGAGGGTTGGGATTTTGTGTACTGATGTATTGTACATCGTTTTTTTAAATAAAATATATAAGAAAAAAACTTGGCTAGGTTGTAGGTTGGAGGATTGTAGTCAGTAGTTTTGTCACTGACTCTCTACTGTCACTAACGGAGGTGGACTGGACTACTGTGTTCCTGGAAATAAATGGTATAAAATAGACCACACAATGGAAATAAAAAACATATGCATTATAGAAAAGTGATCCTTTATTGACTACGTTTTTCGCCCACACAGTGGAGCTTTTTATTTTTCCAAGTCACAAACCAATCTGTTTTGTGACTTGAAAAAAGCTCACTGAGTGGCGAAACGTAGTCCAATTAAGGATCACATTATACTGCATGTGAGTTTATATTTCGAGTTCGAACTGTGCTTCCTGTTGTTTATTAATTAACATCAATATTCTTTTTTTATTGATTTGTTTTAGTATTTTATTTTATGTGTCATTGTAATCATGTATTCATCTATGTTAAAATAATATAATCCCAAGCAGTGGCAATAAAATTTGATGTAGTAAAGGGGTTTGAGAATGGGCTCTTCGATTTTGTACTAGATAAGGCAGAGATGGAGTGTTAGAGGGTATATATGTATGAGTGTTTTGTTTAGAGTGTTTTCTTTCCTCCTTCCCATTATATAATAATATTTTGTTTTGCCTATCCGTACCTATTGTGTGGGTAGTGAAAAAGATTATAGGAGGTAGATATGGGTGTATGGACTGATGTGTATTTCAAAAGTTTTCAAACCAGTTAGATTCAGGTAATGAATTATGTATGCGATTATAGTAGTCGTAATGGTTGAAGAAATTAGATTAAATGAACCGTTTAATTTAATATATATTTTTTAATATATATAATAATTAATAATTAATAATTATTTTTTAATATTATATAATTTATTACCGGGTCATAAGTTAATTCAACTAACAAAGATAAATTTGGTATATTATGAATCATTGTCGAGTTAGTTTTGAGGGGCATTGTTCCTTGAATTATTTTTTTGTATGCATATGTAGTATATAATGATTGAAAAGTCTACATCTATCTGTGGTGGTGAATGATTTTCATGGCCCTTAAGATAGTAACTATTACGAAAGCCGAAAATCCTGCTTCCTGCTCCTTTTTTTTTGCCACCCCCGATACTACTTTTTCCCGCTTTTTCCTGCTTCCTTTCCTGCAGTTGTATAGCCCTTGTGGTTTAGGCGCCGTTTTTTTCCGTCTTTATAATAATAATAATAATAATAATAATAGGAACAAAAAGAGACACTTGGGCAAGTGGTTGATTGACTGACTGACCTCATTACTTTTGGGTGTTGCTTGACTTGGGCCCACACACACACAATACAAGGTGTGACGTCATTTTAAGTTTTATATGTCGAGGCTGGTGAATCAAACCTGAATTGTGAGTGTCTTTTTTATGTCACATTTCAACATTCATCAGAGTGTGATGCGTTCAGTCAGTCTGTATTTTTAAAGTGTGTAGTGGTAAAGGTCACCGAGAGTTTAAGACGGGGGGGGTCATACATAATGTGTGAGTTTAATGTGAATTGACGGCGTTGAATTACTGGTAAACGTCTGACAAGGAAAAGTTTTGCTGTTGGGAACATGGGACTTTGTTTCCTTATTCCCCTTATGGCAGTAAATTAGATTTATTGGTTTGATGCCTGGGAATGATTGGAATTTTTATTAAACTCACCTGGTGAACTGAATAATTTAGTTTCTGCTGAGTGACGCGACTGGATTGTTATGGATTTGGTGATGGCTGCGACTGGACCGTTAATTGATTGGCGTGGCGCCAAGAACTGTGTTTGTTAGTGTGGGACAATGAAAGTTTGTCGTGTGGGACACACGCGACAGCGTTTTATTATAATATGGAGAAAAGGACGTTGTGTGGACATGGTAGCGAAGGTGTCCTCGCCTATTAGCCACCAACTTCTATTTGTGGGTTGCAAGTGGTCGAGCGAGTCCTAGCTCCTGGCCCTCCGCCTCTGACCGGCTGCTACTCTACTGGGTCCCTTCCTCTCCCTCCGCCTGCTACTGGGCCCTCTCTCCCCTCCCCCTCTATATGAGCTTTATCAAACTCCCGTCTTAAAACTGAATTGGGTAAGGTTCCTTCCTTCCTCCACTACGTCATTTTCTAAAGCTATTCCCACCACTGCCTAACACCCACTCTGACGTGAAGAAATACTTCCTAATATCTCTGACTCAATTTGTGTCTTTTTCAACTTTTCCAATTGTGGCCCTCAATTGTTTCTGTGTCCCCTTCTCCACGGAACATCCTGTATTTGTCCCACCTTGTCTATTTCCATGCAGTATTTTATATGTCTTATCATGTCTCCTCCATGTCTTCCCCTTTCTCTTCTCCTCATCCCCTGACCCTCCACCTGTCCTCCAGTGTTGTCAGGCCGATTTCCCTTAATCTTTCTTCATAGGACATTCCCCTTAGCTCTGGAACTAACGTTGTCGCAAACCTTTGTACTGTCTTCTAGTTTTCTTCTTGACGGTGCTTTATTTATCAAGTGCGGGTTCCAAACAGGTGCTGCATACTCCAGTATGGGCCTGACATACACGGTGTACAGTGTTTTGAACGATTCGGTGTGTGTGTGTGTGTGTGTGGTGTGTGTGGTGTGTGTGGGGTGTGTGGTGTGTGTGTGTGGTGTGTGTGTGTAGATAGAGGGAGACAAGGGTGTAATGTGACACAGGAGAAGTGTATTATAACTGTTACAATGGGGTCATGTGTCACTTGACAGTGGTGGTGGTTGTGATATAGTAGTAAATTATGTAATGTTAGTAATGGATAGTAGTTTGTGATGCGCTTTGTTAATGTGATAATTTTGGTTGTGAGAAATGAAAGTAAGAATATAATTTTGTTTTTTTTTTTATAATAATTGTGTTGTTTAGTTTACTAGTAAAGATTATAAGTATTGCGTGCATATTTGTAGTCCCGGAGGAATAATGTTAGTACAGTTTGTATAATGGTTTAAGAAGATTGTAATTAATAGGGTAGTTGAAGTTTTAACTATCCAGATTGTAATTTATGACTTAGCGGGGAGATGAATGGTAATATTGATGTAAAAAGAATGTATTTTTTGTTGGAAGCAACTATGATATGTGGTTTATTGATTGTGCGTGACGGTGATAGATGGATAACCGACTGACGTCAAATGTTGTCGATTTGAATTTATGAAGTTAAGTAATTAACATCCAAGGCTGTATGTATTATAATTACAGGTAACCGTTTCAGAGAGTATAGTATATAGTTTTTTGTGAATCATCAGGTTGTAATATACATTTGAAAGAAGTGTGGGAAGAAATTGGAATTGAGATTATTAAAATCAAAGAAAGTGGTAAACTGATAAGGGTCGACAGGGATGGAATTTTAACATATGTGTATAGTAGCGATTTCTATGGTTGTTAGTTTAATATGTTTATTATGCACCCCATAATATAATACCCATAAACCCATCCTGTGGGGGCGGTATACCCCACCACATACCATCCTGTGGGTGGTAGTCAAAAGAATTACAGAGGTTAATAATTGGTCCCAGGGACTGGACTCCAAATTTTTGATAGCTGATCAAGTTAGAGGTTAATGACCTCTTCACAATTTACAAAGGTAAATGAATTCACAGAGTAAGAACACCAGGTAGGGTCTAGTCTTCAAATCATGACCAGTTACAAGGAATTACAATTACACAGAGTTAACACTTATTTTATTTTTTTGGGCGTTTGACAATAGTGGTTGATTAATTAGTTTTTAATTTACTTGTCTCAAAATTCTTACTTTTTACTATAAATAGATTAGTATAATACAGGGGAAGGCGTAAAAAAAAAAACCCCGAGGATTTATACACAGCGCCTGGGTGGGGGGGGGAGTGGAGGCATTCAGTCAGGCCTAATTCGGTGAACTGGAGCACAGATCCCAATTCCCTAAGTCAAGAGAACCAACAAGGAACCTTCCTTGAGAGGTATTACAATTAGAGCTGTCTAGAAACAAGCTGCAGCAGCTACTACTGTTTGTCAATTTTTTTTTATATATGTACATTTATTACTCATTCCAGTACGGATGGGCTTTTAGACTTTTGCATATTTGTTTAAAATATGTTAGAACGAATTTTGAATACTGATTTTCAATGTTTCGCAGAAACAACCTTAAAATTAATATAGGATTATGCGCAAGTTTATTGGTGCATATACAAATAAATAGTTACACATGGTATATAGGAACAAGTATATAGAAGGTAGAACAAACATATGAAGTCATTAGATGACAAATTTTGAGTTGGTAGATTAGTCAAAATATTACAGACGTAGTTAAATAATGGGTCTAGGGAGTGGGTATTGGACTTTTGATAGCTAAACTAGGTTGAAAATTAATGACTATTGAACAACGAGTAAAGAGTCATTTACAAGTGACGGTTGAACACCAACTGTAAATGTTGTCTTAGAATTAATAGTAACAGAAACACCAATAAGGGCGAGTACAAACAGTTAGGATATATATACCACAAATAGAAGCACTCGCCATATATATAACAAATACATTATATACGCAATTAATATATATATAATATATACACCATACATATATATATACACATATATACATAATACACATAATACACATATATACATACAACATATATACACATAAATACATACACATATATACACATATACATACACATATATACACACATTACTTAATACATATATACAAACACATATATACACACACACAAGACACCTCCTGCAATGCACGTGTAAAAAAAAAAAATAGTTTTCCCAATAGATTCTCGATAAATAATGGTCTGAGACAGACTAATAAGGTAATAGTTAGTGGGTTTTTTGCGGTGGCCTGGTCGTAAGAGGGTTCCTTTATGTTGTAGCGAGAGATTTTTGATAACGACAAGGTGATGTTAACGCTCGCCTGTACATCCAGTTACATGCCAGGGGTTTGTGTATGAAGTGTAGCAATAGTAGTTTGAGCGGAGGGTGGAAGTAGCCGCCCGCCCGGGACCACTTGTTTGTGTATAGCACTAGAATTCTTGAAGTGCGCGTCAATGGGAAAAAAAAAGTTGGTGGGTTGGCCATTACACGTTTTGATTTGAGCTCTGTAATGAAAGCACGAGGTTAGTTGAGGGTAAGCAAGGTAAACGTGCAAGTTTAGCCGCATTAATTATATATGAAGGATAATTAATGGCGTTTAGTCAGCAGGTGTAAATTGGAAGGTGAAGTGAGTTAGAATTCAGTTGAAGAATTTTAAAGTGTTTTGCAACGGATGAAAAAGTTATTTGTTTGTGGTGATTTCACGAATGAATATTTTAATATTTATATTAGGTATGTAATATGGTCTGGTAAATTAATTGTAGTTATGAAGAGCACAGGGTTTGTTAAGTTTAGTTTTTTGTCCAGTGTAGGTGTTTTTTGGTGAGTACAAATTGTTTTGAAATTAATGGAGGCGGTTTTGGGTATTTTTTTTAGATGGGAGGAATTCTCTGAGTAGTTGTGTTTAGGAGTAAGGATATTTAAAGTAAATGAATATTTAAAGTAAAGGAATTTAAACTGATAGATTATAGAGGTGTGGGTGTTTGTGGGAAACAATCAGGCTGCAATATTAGGGTTAAGAACAGCAGTTGTAGGGATACCTCAGGGATGTTTAAAAGACAATATTGAAAATTGAAGTTGCTAGTAATGGTAAATCAATGAATGAACAGAGATAGAGGGCGAGTGACTAGCTCTCTTAAGGTTTACTAAAGAAATATTAAGAGTCTAAGAAACAAGACATATGAGCTAAGATTACTCGCAAGTCTAAGATATTATTTGTATAAGAGACCTGGTTCAACTTGAAAGATGAAAGTTAAGACACATGTGCAATATCTTGTTATCTTTATTGTAGACGTTTCGCCATCCAGTGGCTTTATCAATGCAGATTCCTGGACATAATAAGAAAACAGGAAGTATATACAAAAGATGAGGTAATCATTCCCTCAGCCTTGGAGGTGGTGTTTAGAGCAATGATTGGAGAAGTGGCAGATGCAGTTTAATATTGACAAATGCAAAGTTGTAAATGTTGGACATTTAAATAACCATGCCACATAAAGTAAATAATGTAGATCTTAATACTAGAGATTGCGAAAATGATTTAGTTGTGGTTAGCAGTAATGTAAAACCAAGACAACAGTGCATTAGTGTTTGCAATAAAGCTAAGAGAATTCTTGCCTTGATATGTAAAAAAGTATAAATAATAGAAGTCCTCAGGTTGTTCAAGTCTATACATCGTTGGTTAGGCCTCATTTAGACTATGCTGCTCAGTTCTGGTCACAGTATTACAGAATGGATATAATGGTTTGGAAAACGTCTAGAGGAGGATGACGACAAAGATGATATGTCACGTATCATAAATATTGGTTATGAGGGTAGACTGAGGGGCCCTGAATCTGCCGTCTTTAGAAAGGTGTAGAATTGGGAGGGGATATGATGTAGGTGTATAAATGGAAAAGAGGAATAAATAAAGGGGATGTAAATAGTGTTGAAAACTTTCAACCAAGACAGGACTCTCAGAAATGGTTTCAAGTTTGAAAAATTCAGATTGGGGAAGGATATAGGAAAGCACCGGTTTGGTAGTAGTCGTGGATGAGTGGAACAAAGTCTCGAGTAGTTATTGCCTGGAGTACCTGGAGTTTACCTGGAGAGAGTTTCTGGAGTCAACGACCCCGCGGCCCAGTCTGTGACCAGGCCTACTGGTGGATAAGAGCCTGATCAACCAGGCTGTTGCTGCTGGCTGCACGCAAACCAACGTACGAGCCACAGCCCGGCTGATCCGGAACTGACTTTAGGTTCTTGTCTAGTGCCAGCTTGAAGACTGCCAGGGGTCTGTTGGTAATCCCCCTTATGTATGCTGGGAGGCAGTTGAACAGTCTCGGGCCCCTGACACTTATTGTATGGTCTCTTAACGTGCTAGTGACACCCTTGCTTTTCATTTGGGGGGATGGTGCATCGTCTGCCAAGTCTTTTGCTTTCGTAGTGAGTGATTTTCGTGTGCAAGTTCGGTACTAGTCCCTCTAGGATTTTCCAGGTGTATATAATAATGTATCTCTCCTTCCTGCGTTCCAGGGAATACAGGTTTAGGAACCTCAAGCGCTCCCAATAATTGAGGTGTTTTATCTGCGTTATGCGCGCCGTGAAAGTTCTATACATTTTCTAGGTCGGCAATTTCACCTGCCTTGAAAGGTGCTGTTAGTGTGCAGCAATATTCCAGCCTAGATAGAACAAGTGACGTGAAGAGTGTCATGATGGGCTTGGCCTGTCTAGTTTTGAAGGTTCTCATTATCCATCCTGTTATTTTTCTAGCAGATGCGATTGATACAATGTTAAGGTCCTTGAAGGTGTATATATACATATATACACGATTATAGGACTTATTCCAACATGATCCAAGAAATCGTAATGACACGATTGCAAACAAACTATACCCCCGGCCGGGATTGAACCTGGGACGGGCTGGAGTTTTGAGACTTTATGACCGCGGGTATGGTTTATTCCTACATGTTTTATAATGACTCAGACGTTTTGTTTAGTAGTCATTTTTTTTTCCATAAACTGATTGGGTTTATTTCAGTAGAATTTTATTATATCAATGTATTAAATTGTATTTTGTTTTTGTACTGACATTGTCTGCCACGGTTTTTTGATTTACTAATTGTCTTTTTTTACTTATTATGGTTTGTGTATGTTGCTTTTAAATAAAATATAAAAAAAAATTATAGCGCCTAACCGGTCTTGACATAAGTGTGGTGCTCCACCACCCACTCCTCTCCCAATAAGTACATGCAGTAATCCGACTCGCCCTAATATATCCCACAGTGGGACTCGCAACACACCCAGGTCCCCATCGTTCTTACTTATTTATCAGACTATTGGAATCTCCTGCAAATAAATTGGCAACCCCGTCTTATGATAAATTAGCGTTTCCCGAACAAACGTGTTCAACACGCCTGTTGCTTTCGGCCGGCATGTACACATACAAAACGAACTCGTAACCCACCCCATGTCCTATCGACCTTGAGTACTTATTCCTCTAGTACTTATTCGCAGTGCAACAATTGGAAAGGAGTGATCTGAGGTATTAATACCGCATCACCTTTCTTAAGAGAGAGAGGGAGGGAGGGAGGGAGTCAGTCAGTGGACGTGTATTATCATTTTGTATTTGTTGAAGTGATTTACCATTATTATTTTATTTTGAGCTGTATAGTCCTTGTGGCTTATCGCTTCTTTTTGATTATAATAATAAAATTTTATTTTGAATATTGTGTTTTAAAGATATTCTTGAGGTATCTGTGTAATAAGAAAGTAATAACTATTGTTTGTAACTTTAAGACTCCAGTTAGAGTGATTGATGTATTATTTAACGAAATAGCCACCATACATGTATAATTTATCAGTTGAAAATCCTAGATGAGTCATCAATTAGTATCTTAATGGAATTGGCTAATAGAATCATTGTATCGCTAGCGAGATGAAGGGATTGTTTGCATGAATATTATATTTATTTGTTTGCCAAAGAATAGTTGTGAGTTATTAATGAATGGGATTTCTAGTTTGTTGCATTATTTGTCTAGGCAGCGATATATAGCAATTGCCTTAGACGTGCATTAATTGGCTAATCCATATTTTTGGAAGGTACTGCTGGTAGGTATGAATGGCGTCTGTAAATATTTGTTTGGGTGGATTTACTTGGACAGGTTATTTTATTTGTTTATTAATGTTATTATTCCCAGCATTAAGAGGAACTTGTTGTCATTATTCGAGAATATTATTGAAGCTGTTGGTGACTGGCTGGCTGGCTGGCTGGCTGGCTGGCTGTCTGTCAGTGACCAAGAGGTCATGGAGCGGACACACATCTCTCAGACTTTTCCGTCTGTTAGGAAAAGGAGGGTTCATATGCTTGTTAGAATATCATATTATTGAAATAATGTAAAGTAATTAAGTTGATTATGATGGGCATAAGTGGTAGGTTTAAGATGAGTAGCCACTGAATGCAGTCGTTATTAAGAGAATGGATTTTTTACGTTGACAATTTGTGTTAACGCTGGTTATGTTGGTTGTTAGTGAAGTGTGGAGAAGCACTTGACAGTTAAAGCGGCTGCCATTATCATTAATGAGTATTTTCTTATGAGTTTTAGTCATAATTTTATTTAAATAATTATAATTGTGGAAAATTGCATTTACTTGGATGTATCATTGTATACCTAACAGTAAGTGAACATAGATAATTATCAGTTAGACAAGTAGGAATTTGGGACACGTAGGTTTGCAAAAAAGTCCCCCTTGGATACCTACCACTGTCATAAAACTTTTAAAAAAAATTAAAAATTTTTTAAAAAATTAAAAAAAAAATTTTTTTTCCCGGGCTTTTTTTTTTTTTTAAATTTGTTTTTCCCCTTTTTCCCCCGTAAAATTTTCCCCCCCCCCGGGGGTTTCCTTTTCCCCCCTTTTTAAAAAAAAAAAAGGGGGGGGGGTTTTTTTTTTTTTTAAAATTTTTAAAAAATTTTTTTTTTTTAAAAAAATTTTTTTTTTTTTTTTTTTCCCCCCCAAAGTTTTTTAAAAAATTTGGAAAATTTTTTTTTCTTTTTTTTTTTTTGGGGGGGGGTTTTTTTTTTTTGGGGGTTTTAAAAAAAAATTTTTTTTTAAAAAAAAAGGGAAATTTAAAAAAATTTTTTTTTTTTTTTTTTGGGAAAAATTTGGGAATTGTTTTTTTTGGGTTTTTAAAGGGAAAATTTTAAGGGTTTGGGGTTTTTCCCCCAAATTTTTAAGGGAAATTTTTTTTTTTTTCCCCTTTTTTTAACCCCCCCCGGGGGAAAAGGGGGAAAAGGGAAAAAAAAAGGGGCCCGGGGGGGTTTTTGGGTTTCGGGAGGGGGGGGGGGGTTTTTTGGGTTTGGGGGTTTTTTTTGGGGTTTTTTTGGGGGAATTTTTTGTTTTTTTTTTTTTTTAAAAAATTTTTTTTTTAAAAAAAAAATTTTTTTTTTTCCCCCCTTTTCTTTTTTTTTTTTTAAAAATTTTTTTTTTTTAAAAAAAAAAATTTTTGGGGTTTTTTTTTTTAAATTTGGGGGTTTTTTTTAAAGGGGTTTTTTTTTTTCCCCTTTAAAAAAAAAAGGGTTTTTTTTTTGGGGGAAAAATTTTTGGGGTTTTGGGGTTTTTAACCGGGGGAAAAAGGTTTTTTTTTTTTGGTTTTTTTAAAAAAAATTTAAAAGGAATTTGGGTTGGATTTTTTAAAATTTAAAAAAAAAAAGGGGTTTTTTTTTTAAAAATTTGGGGTTTTAAATTTTTTTAAAATTTTTTTTTTTTTTGGGGGGGAAAAAAATTTGGGGTTTTTTTTTTTTGGGGGGGGGAAAAAGGGGGGGTTTTTTTTTTAAAAAAAAAATTTTTTTTTTAATTTGGGAATTTTTTTTTTTCCTTTTTAAAAGGGCCAAAAAATTTTGGGTTTTCCCAATTTTTTTTTTTAAGGGGGGGGAAAAAAAAATTTTTTTTTTAAAAAATTTTTTTTTTTGGGGTTTAGGGGGGGGGGGAAATTTTTTTTTGGGGGGGTTTTTTAAAAGGGGGGAAAAACCCCCTTTGAATTTTTTTTTTTTTTTTTTTTTTGGGGGGGGGTTTTTTGGGGTTTTGGGGTTTTTTGGGGGGAATTTTTTTTTTAAAAAGGGGGGGGGGGTTTTTAAAAAAAAATTTTTTTTGAATTAAAAAAATTTTTTAAAAAAAATTTTTTAAATTTTGTTTTTAAAAATTTTTTTTTTAAAAAAAAATTTTTTTTTTTTAAAAAAAAAAATTTTTTTAAATTTGGGGGCTTTTTTTTTTTTGGGGGGGCCGGGGGGGGGGTTTTTTTTTTGGGGGGGGTTTTGGGTTTTTAAAATTTTTTTTTTTTTTTTTTTTTGGGGGGGGTTTTTAAAAAAAGGGGGGAGAAGATTGTTTAGTGGGGGAAGATAAATTTTTGGGTTTTTGGAGCAAGAAAATTTAGTTTTTGGAGTATTAAAGGGTTTGAAACCCCCAAATAAAAAAAATGGGGCATCCCAGATTTTTTATTGTTAGTTTTTGAGTAAGTTATAAGTAATGTTTGGGGGTTTGTATTTCATTTGTGGGTTTGAGGTCTTTATGTGTGGGGTATTTATTTTGTTTTTGGGAAAAAAGGGGGAGTATTTTTATGTAAATTTTTAAATTAATTTTTTTTGGGTTTTTTATAGTGTTAAAGTTTAATTTTGATAGGGTAAGTTAGATAAATTTGTATATGAAAATTGACTGATTTGATGAGAGAAATATCAGTGTATTAGAATGTTTTTTGTTTTACAGACGATGTGAGTTTAGTGGAGACAGCGAGTATAAGCAGTTATTGTGGAAAGGTGTGTATTAACGTCAGTTTAAAATATTTAAAAATATAAAATAATTTTTTTGATATATTGTTTATTAATAGATGTGGTTTTGTGTTTGAGATTGGTTGAGGTTGTGACGAGTTGGCGGGCGAGTGAGTTTGGGAGAAGCAGCGAGTACAAGGAATTAATGTTGAAAGGTGTTTATTTTTTGTTTAAATTTATTTAAATATTTAAAATAGTTATTTATAATAATATTTAATTTTTTTTTAATTTCAGGTTTGTGAAGGTGACTAGTTTGCGGCTGATTGATTGAATCAATGACGGAGTTTTGTAGTGATGGAATGTGATGATGTGTTAGCGCCAAGAGTGACAGTCAGTCAGTCAGTCAGTCAGTCAGTCAGTCAGTCTATGAGACTGACTGACTGACACTGACTACTAGCTAACTTGCTTTGTTATAAGTTGAGTATTATTATTTTATGTTTTTGTAAATTGTTTGAGGAGTCTTAAAGGGTACTACGTGTAGGGAGGTTGTTGTTGAGAGGATGAAGATTAGTTTTAGATGCAGAAGGAAGAAAGTAAAGTAAGTTTTTGTGCATTTAGGGTTGAAACACTGAATAAATAATGATGGTCGTATCCCAGACTTGTCATTATTAATTTTTGATCAAGTGTATATGTAATGTGGGAGTTATGTATACATTTGTTGTTTGAGTTCTTAATATTAAATTAATTAGTTATTGATATAATGGCGGGCATATATGTAGTGTAGGATCAATAAAATATTTATTATTTTTTTCAGTTTAAGAAATATGTCAATTAGTGGGTTAGATATTAATACTTGAAAAATTTACAATTATTTATGAGTGAAATGTCATTAATATATTTAAATATATTTTTGTTTTTTTTCGAGTTGTTTAAGGAAATATTGTTGAAAGGTATGTAGAGTGGAACGTCAAATATCCAAATTTCTTTGGTGCAGAAGGCTATTAATACCTTTACAGAATGAATTATTCCCGTCAAGAATAATGTAAATTAGAATATTCCATTTCAGACGTTAAAAAATATTTATAAAAGCACTTAAGAAAATACACTTAGATAATATGTCGTCTTTGGAGTAATTTGATTTTTGAGGTTCCATTGTATTTATTGTTGAATTGTTTATGTAAATACTGAAAATATTAAGTGATTAAGTTATCATTTGTTTCAGGTTGAGTGATGGAAGTGACGATTTAGTTAAATGGTCAAATTTAGTTGTGCGAGTTGTGTTGAGGCAGAGAGTTGAAGCAACTAATTTAGAAAGGCAAGTGTTGTTATTATTTAGTTGTAGTATTGAAATGTTTTTGACTATTGGCAAGTAATTAATGTATTTTTTGTTATTGCAGGTGAGAGTTTTTGATAAGATGATTGGTAGTGTTGTTGGGAGTTTGGCAGAGACAGAGAAGGTAATAATGAAAAGTTAAGTAATATTATTTAAAAAAAATGTAATTTTAGAAATAATATTATTACAATGTTGGGAAGCGCTAAACCCGGATGATTATATAGCGCCTGGGGGGGGGGGGGGATGTGGAAGGCATTGAGGCTTAATTTGGGGAACTGGAGCAGAGATCTAATTCCGTAAATGAAGAGCCCCTCACCAACATCAAGGAACTTTCCTTGAGGGGAATTTAAGAAATAAACACTAAGTAAATATAATTATTAATTTTAAGACGATAGATGGAGGAATAAAGAAAGTGAGTTGTTTGTAAGATGCCAAAGGGCCTTTTATGAGTATCATTATGGGCAGGCTTAAAATGTTTAAGTAAATAAGCAATAATATGTTGGGTGTAAAGATTTTATTAAAGAGATGTTAAGAAATAAGGACAAGTGAGTATTTGAAAGTGAGGTCCCCTCAAGGAAGGTTCCTTGATGTTGGTGAGGGGCTCTTGATTTAGGGAATTGGATTTGTGCTACAATTCCCCGAATTAAGCTTGAATACCTTCCACATACCCCCCGCCCCCAAAGCTGTATAATCCTCCGGGTTTAGCGCTTCCCCCTTGATTATAATAATAATCAAAGTGAGGTTATATTGTCATTGACTGTGTAGCTGTGGATGGAGTCGACTCGAGTAATATTAGGTAATGTAATTAAGTTATTTGGTCAGAGGTTAAAGAAGTAACTATTATTTAAATATTTGTTATGAATTTAAAAAATAGGGTTTAATATATAGATGAAGTATTGATCAAAGTTTGAAAAGGTATTATAAAATAATTTAATTTGTATGTGTTATTTAAGTAAAGATTTAAAAATTTGAGAAATATTTAAATTTTCCGAAATGTCAAGTATAATTAGTATAATATTTTTGTTTTACAGGTTGTTGGAAGTGTATGGTAGCAGCAACAGCAGTGGTGGTGGTGTGGGTTAAGATATTATATAGATCATGTTAGAGAGAGGGTTTTAATGATTTGTAAAATAATTTTTCATAGTTAGTTAGTTATTGAATGAAAGGGAGGTATAATAGGTTTTGGTGACTTGTGGAATGAGCATTGTAAAAGCCATAATGACTTTGAACACTGAAAGAGTGAAGATACTGCTGGTGTCCAGAGCAAATTTTCATTAATGCCTACAAACATACAGAGTTAATGATGAAGGTTGCATCCCAGACTTTTCATTGTTAATATGACTGCAAGTGTATATATAATGTGGGAGTTTATATATGTTTGTGGTGTTTGAGGCATTGTGTGGAGGGTTGCGTTTTGGAAATACCGGGTATTAATGTACTCTGGATGGGTTGATTTGTCACTGTGAAATGGTTAGTAACATTGTTTGTGAAACATGATACCAATAAATAGAAGTTATTATAATAAATGTGAATTGGTAGGATTATAGTGTAGGGAAGGGGGGGTTGGTTATGTCTGGAAGGTAGTGAGGGTTAATTGTGGGAAGTTGAGGATAGATGCAATTCCGTAAATGAAGAGCCCTTCAGCAATGTTGCTGAACCTCATGTGAGGGTTGTAGGGTTTGTTAGTTTTTTGATGTAATAAATTTTTTTAATAAGTCAGTTTATATATATTTTGTTCCTATTTGAAAGTTATATTTGTGAAATGCGAAAAAGTACAGAATAAAAATTTATTTTTTGATTTGTTATAGGTGTAATATGTATATAAAAGTTAATGAAATTTCAAATTAAAATTAGAGAAACTGTAGAAACGACTTAGAAATAAAAAAAAGAAATGTAAATTTAAAGAATTTAGAAAAGATATATAAAAATTTATAAATTGAAAAAGTTTAATTAATTTTGTTGAGATAGTTTAGATAAAATTTAGAGAGATTGTTTGTTATAGAAATGTAATTAGTAGTTGAAATGATTAGTTTTTAGCAATGATTGATTGATTTAATTTTCAAAGTGTGTGTTTGAATAGAATAGGACAAAACTTGTAATATTTGAAGTAAATGTCATGATAATAATAGTTCCAATAATATGAAATTAAACCATAACTGCGGCTGGGATTGAACCCGCGGTCACTCCAAACTACA
Organism: Cherax quadricarinatus; assembly: GCF_026875155.1. Taxonomy (NCBI): domain Eukaryota; kingdom Metazoa; phylum Arthropoda; class Malacostraca; order Decapoda; family Parastacidae; genus Cherax; species Cherax quadricarinatus. The sequence goes on from NC_069492.1 coordinate 18,838,631, forward strand.
GACTGTTTTTGAAAATGAATATATTATTGACAAAGTTGAATAAAACGTTTATCCAAATTTGTTAGAAATGAATAATATGGTTTCATGTCATGTGTGAATATAGAAATTATAATTTAGGTATTTTGAGCATTTACAGAGAAATATACAAAGTATGTTTTTTTAATGGAAAGATAAATATAGAAATATTTACAATGAACAGTTGAAATCATGTTTATTAACTTGAACAAGTGTAAATTATTGTTTCAACGTCATTTAGAGAAAACTAGTCATGAAAATGAAGGAAATGGTCAAAGTGCTTTGAGCAAAAACATTGTTGTTTATTTTATTCAATAAAAAATTACTTGTTACAAATCACATTCTGAATCATAGTGACAACAAATAATTTGAGTCCCTTTGTTTTATAAGAAACCCTAGTTGATTTTATACATTTTAAATTCCAGTCAGTCTGTTCACATTGCACTTTGAAAAAAGAAGTTAGTAACCAGCCATAAAGACGAGCCCCACACCCTTTCACAATACTCGTCTGAAAAAGTGTGCTACCAGGATTTTTAATACGAATACATTCTCTATAAAACTCGATGTCAAACATCTTTTTGCATAATTCAGATATATATATATGATAGATGGGAAAAGGGTACAACAGAATAAAACTAGATTACAAAGATCGTCAAAGATGACAGAGCGTCTAATGAATTTACTTTCATGACATTTGCTGCTAGAAAATTTAAAACCCGTGTGTCATGGGCCCAATTAGAAACAAACAAAGTCAACCACATTTCATGGCCTACACCAGCAATAAAGTTGTTTGGTCGAGGGTCCAATTGCCATTTCGATGGCAAAAAGTGTCCTTATAGGTGATGTCAACAATTTCGCCAGTAAAGTAGTGTCGTAAATGACATGGCGAACGACTGCTTAAACTCAGAGTCTCTCTCGGTGCTTGTACCATACTGATGCCATCCCCACGTACCACATTTCAAACATTGAATGTGCAGTTCCCAATTTCCGTTCATCTAATTGTCAACATGGGTTACAAAGAGGTACTTAATAAAAAGGACAAGTAATTCCAGAATAGACTACAAAGAGTGGATAAAAATGGGTTCTGTATATAAAAAACATGTAAAGAGCCAAGAAAAGCCTCTGACGGCTTAGTCAAAGCAATGGAGAGAGATTGTTGGACTTCCCGACGAGCAGACAGAATTGGCAGGTGTCATGGTCTCTTTGTCTTGATACTTTCTTCTTTTCTACCTCACTAGTTTAAAACAAACCCAAAAAAATTTCCTTTCATACAATTTATACTGAAAATGAAAATAATTTAAATTATTCTCAATTTTCATTTACAATGAATAAAGTCCCAAAAAAATAATGTCACAAATAATTCCATAAATTACAAATAAAAAACTACAAGTCATGCCCCCCCTGTGGGTGTTTATAGGTTTTAGTGCTTTTCCAAAATCCAAATTGGCAGGGGTTTGCACTTGTCTCAGTGAGCCTGGTTGGTTTTTAGTTTTATTAGCTTAAGGACCTGTAGTTAAAAAAGTACTGATAGACTTTTTAGCATTGATGCTGTGTAAATAAAGGCAAGTTTACTTTCAAATAGGTTTTGAATTTGTCAATTTTACCCTCGTCTGTACAAAAATAACATGTACAAAAATTAGAAAGTACATAAGGTCCCCTCAGTTTTATATGTCCTTTCGCTATGACGTCAATGACTGGCGGCACATTCCCAGTCGGAGCCGCTGCTTGGTGCCCCGCTCCTTACAATTTCCGCTCGGTTATTCCTTGATTTAAAACCTGTGCTTATAAACTGGTTTCATTATACATCAATCAATTTTTCTCTTAAAGTGTCTTAAAAACCTGCCCAAAAAAAAAAAACAGACTTTCACTTCACCACGTCTTACCAAAATCAAAACTGGATATCCCCAATCCTCCTCCTCCTCCTCCACAGTGCAAGCACAGTAAAAAAAGTACATAAACATAGAAAGAAACATGATTGATATACAACAGAATAAATATTGTGCCTACTGGTGGTGACAGCAACACTCTTGTTTGAT
>NC_069492.1:18841181-18870446 GCF_026875155.1 Cherax quadricarinatus
AATGGAAATGAAATGATGTATACAGACACCGAAAACTAATAAAATGAAATCATTATTTTCAAATTAAATAAAGATTTACATAATGAAAATAATGAGAAATGAAGTACATGGAGTTAAAAACAATAATAGTATTACATTTACTTTTATTGAAGAGTTGTTGTGGGTGGATGGAAAATGGAAGGAGGGGATAGGAGGAAGGTATACACAATTTTTTGGAAGGCTCACTAAATATCTGTCCAGAGAGAGAGGTCTGCTTTTTTGTTTAAGATTTCCGTGAAGTGGGAGACAAGAGTGTCATTGTACATGTTGGCAATATGGCATGCAAACAGGTTTGTTAGGTTAGTGAAGTTGATGGATAACTTTTCAAAAATGTACATAAATGTTTGAAGAAGGTGCATTCCTCCATCTCTCTTACTTGTCTTGTTCTGCTACAGTTTCCTGAGTTGTGATGTCTTGTTGTTTCAGCTTTTGAATGGATTGCTCTTGTTCCCTGTGGTACTCCACCAACTGTTTACACATGGTCACCACTTACCTCCAATTCCTAGAGACATGCCCAATGCAACAATAGTTTGCAAAAGTGGCATGTGTTTCAATAACCCTTCAAAATCCGTCCTCTCTTTCTTGTACACAATCTGGCCACAAATTTGTCGAAGCAGAATTGAAGGTTGTGGAAGTGACTTTTTCCCTAGATTTAGATAAGGTTTATATGCAATATTAAAAGCAGTTTTTAAACACTGGTTTGGTGTAGTTTTGTGAAGTTTGAAATGACTTTCTTTTCCATGGGCTAGAGGAGAGGAATGGTATTAGGAGGGAAGAAGTTAACCTGATGAAATGAAACTCCTCCTGTAGACTTGCAAGGAGCATTTTTCCAATTACTAAGAGGCACTTGAGTGACAAATTATTTTCCAGGAGGTATTTATTTCTTCACAATGGGGGCTAAAAGGAGTTTAGAAAAGTTTTTATTAGCGTTGCAGATGACACACCAATTTACTGTTGGCGACACTATATTTGTTAAACATTGGGGGGGGGGGGGATTTTGAGAGTGATTCAACAGTAAACGTTTCATTTTAAAATCTACAGTAGCATTTTGATAGGATTTTTGTTCTGGGAGTGGTGCTTTCTCCTGTGATGTAGGTAGGTCCTCGTTTTGCATTTTTTTGGAAAAGAGAGAGGCATATTTGGTTACAATTAAAGACTTGTTGGGGTTTAAAATTGTTACAATTGTGTGTGTGTGTATCTATATATATTATATAATATACACACACTTGTTAAACTCGTGTATAAACTTTTTCAATTTTTTTATCAGAAGTGGCTGCCTCAACATATGTGTTATAAAATCTCTCAAAGCAACTGTTAAAATCAGAGGCATCAATCACACACTAGTTTTCAGGCATTTTCTTTACCAGATGGTCATTGGACTGTGTTTACCCCTTTGACCTTTTATCGACTGTGTAACAATTAGAGTAATTCACACGAATGATACCCTGTTTGTTAGCAACAGCACACTTGATTTCATTTCCTTTAGACACAATTGAATTGATGGTTGAATGGGGCTTACATTAGAATAAGAAAAAAAGTGAAGGAAGAGTAGGTTTTGTAAATATTTGAAGTTTTTTTAGTTAGCAGGCTTGGGCGAGACAAGGTTTGCATTACAGGAAATGTTGTTGAGGTGTTTAGTATATTTTCCATTTCTTGTTTGAAAAATATGGGATTTATAATAAGTTAGCGTGTGTGGCTTATTATGGAGTGTGAAATATTTGTGCATTTTGTGTTAGTTGCTGAAAGCATTTTTAAGATTTGAGTTATTTCATATACGAATAATTATGTCAGTAGTGATTCAATTTATTGTAATTGATTAATTTGTTTTTAGCATATTTTTCAGTAAGTTGGTTTCTTGTTATATAACCATTCTCTCTCTTTTTATATGTGATGTTAAGTTTCCTCAAATTAATTGGTCTATTTCGGTTGTGTAGGGAAAGTGGTGGGGGAGGATTTTAAGTGTTCATATCTTGTTTGTTATTTTTTGACCCGGTCTGTTGAAATTCAATCTCTAACAAACATGAATTTTTTGAAACTTTATGATGACAGTATATATTAAACTGTGATGGGGGTAAAAGATGTTAGAGATCTGATGGTATGGAGTTTTATTATAAATAGAGTGGGAATATGTGGTCAGGCGATAAGTAACGAGGAATGTATGTATTGTACACCGATCCTAGAGGTTGAACATTAAAATGGTATAAAATACCGACAGGTTATTAGGTAAGACACGTATGTAACACTTAGGTATCTTTATTATGAAACATTTGGCCTACACAGTAGGCTTCTTCAGTCAAGTACAGAAAAGTTGATAGACGCAGAAAATACTTGAAGACGATGTAATCAGTCCATCACCCTTAAAGTTTTGAGGTGGTCAGTCCCTCAGTCTCGAGAAGAGCAATTTTCCATAGTATGAAATAATATTACTATGGAACAATGCTTTTCTCCAGACTGAGGGACTGACCACCTCAAAACTTTAAGGGTGATGGACTGATTACATCGTCTTCAAGTATTTTCTGCGTCTATCAACTTTTCTGTACTTGACTGAAGAAGCCTACTGTGTAGGCCAAATGTTTCATAATAAAGATACCTAAGTGTTACATACGTGTCGATCCTAGAGGTGTTTATGTGGATTTGACTTTGGTTAGGTTCCCTTAGAATCGAAGGTACTGCAAGTTAAATGAGATTTGTTGAGTTGGGGTTGGTATAATTTATGGGGAGAGAGGGTTGGGAGAGGATGTTGGAGAATTTATGCGCGAGATGGGGGGGGGGGGGGGAAAAGTACTTATAAGGGGGGTTATTAGGAGAGAGAGGAGGGCGTGCGGGGGGGAGGTATTAAAAAGGTGGATTGAAGAGGTGAGGGGGGGGGGGGGAGGGGACAAAGGCTGTAAAACATAGCCTATGTTAGGTCATTAGCTAGAGTAAGTTCTCTCCGACCCTTGGAGTTAATGCAAAATGAAGCTCTCAGGATTATTCTTGGCTGTCCCAGATCTACAAAAGTTCTTAACATGAGGAAGGAGCTTGGTATTTCTAGTATCAGTGATAGGATTGTTGAAATTAACACTGTACTCGGTATTAGAATGTTGAGAAACGAACCAGACACTGTCACAGTGAATCTTACCAAGTGTCTAGACGTAAATACACACAGATCTAAATGGATTGTGAAAACGTGCAATTGCATTAAGTTTTATAACCTGCATGAACTGTATCACTGTAGGCAACAAGAGCATTTCACCCCTCCATGGAAGATGTGTTCATTTAATATCACATACCTACAAGTCCCTCCCAAGAAGCTCATTGCTAGTAATCCCTTCTTGTTAGAGCAACTGCTCAAGAAGAAATTTCTCACCTAGCTGGTAGTAACAATTTATTAATGAGACAAATTTGTTTTATAACAAACAAACTTTTCAGTTAGGTTTCTCAGAGTGCTTCAAATATGTTATTTCCAATAAATGTTTACTTCATTTCCATACAATTTATTCCTACAAAATAATGCCTTTCAATTAATTGTTAATGATTACTTCAAATTTTCTTTATTTTAATTCCATATTTGTCACATTTCGATATTACTTTGTATCTTTTCTGATGTCATTTTATAAATATAACTAACTTTTCCTTCAATTTGTACTTCATTACTACCATGTCACTTCCTTTCTCTACTACTAACTCAATTTTAGGTTTCATATATTTATACACCTAATTCTTAAAAATGTAATTTCTATATTCACATATATGACTTGTCATTTTCATTTCTAAACTTTTCAACAACGTTTCATTCAATTTAATAATCTATCCATTTTCCTATACTTTCAAAAACTATTAATTCATACTTAACTATCATTTCATCATTTACTAATTTGAAGTAATATTACAAGTTTTGCCCTATTCTATTCAAACTGTAATTTACTTTCTTGAAATCAAAATCAATCACTGATAAAAACTATTCTTTTCAAATAATAATAATAATTACATTTATATACAAAATTTCTTTTCAAACTTTTATTTACAAACTAAATTATTTCTAACAAAATATATTTATACTTATTTATAAATATACTATGATACCTTTCAAAAATTCTTTTAATCTCACTTATGTTACCTAATTAGATTTGAAATTTAACTTCAACTTTCATTATAAAATTAATTATATTATACCTAAAATATATTTAATGTCTCAATTCCCTCAAAAACGGTTTTTTTAATCAATAATTTCATTTTCCAAATACATTAAAATTTCTAACAAATTTTAAGTAGGATAAAAATACATATATCAATTTTGACTTTTTATTAAACTATCTATTACATCAAACAATTACTAACCAATTTCATTGACATTAGTAACTTTTCATTTAGACAAGTGGATCTATGTTCCAGTTACTAAAATTAACCCTCAATACCTTCCACCACTATAATCTTACCACTTCCCCTTCATTATAACTACTATATTTATTGGTATCATGTTTGACAAACAATGTTACTAACCATTTCACAGTGACAAATCAACCCATCCAGAGTACATTAATACCCGGTATTTCCAAAACGCAACCCTCCACATAATGCCTCAAACACCACAAACATATATAAACTCCCACATTATATATACACTTGCAGTCATATTAACAATGAAAAGTCTGGGATGCGACCTTCATCATTAACTCTATGTTTGTAGGCATTAGTGAAAATTTACTCTGGACACCAGCAGTATCTTCGCTCTTTCAGTGTTCAAAGTCATTATGGCTTTTACAATGCTCATTCCACAAATCACCAAAACCTATTATACCTCCCTTCAATTCAATAATTAATTAACTATCCAAAATTATTCTAAATTCATTAACTCACTCACTCTAATCTACATAATCACTTCTTCCTCTTCTACTGCCGCCGCCGCCGCCGTCGTCAACAAAGTCACCACCACCACCCACACTTCTAGAAACCAACAAAAAAAATTTATTGACATTTCGAAAATTTTACACATTTCTACATATTTTCAATTTATTTATTTAAATAAATATTAAACAAAATTAAATATTCTATCTTACATAACCTATTCAAACTTGGATCAATATTATATTATTTATTAATTTATAAATTCTTAATCAAACTTTACATATATTAATTAAATATTCATTACTTTAATTTTTTTATTATATGATTTAAACTAAATCAATTATTCCATTAAATCAAAATATAAAAAGTCAATGAACATATAACCATTCTTTCAAATACTTACTTATACCTAATTCTTAACATCTTTACTAAAATATTTAAAAATCAACATATTAATGCTTATTTACTTAAATTTCATTTTAACCATGCCCATAATACTATGTATAAAAAACACTGCCATCTTACAAATAATTATTTCTTTCTACTTCTATCATCTTCAAATTAATCGATAAATTTATTTAATAATTTTAGTTTAAGAAATAGATTAAGTAATACTTAACTTTTCATAATTAGCTGGTTATATACTCCGCCTAAACCCAAAGTAACAAATACCAATCAACCTGCAAAATAATTTTAAATATATTGTTTAATTATAACAACTCTAAAATATTTAAAATACACCATCTAAATCAAAATTAAAAACATTTCATTCAATTAAATTTTTCTAAATTCAAAACTATTATTATCTAACCCATTAACTGCCATCATCTTTCTTAAACTAAACAAAAAAAAAAAATTAGATAAAATTATCAAACTATCTATAATAGTCATTATCTCAAAAAAATTTTAATTATTTAAACTCGACAAGTATTAATACAAATGTATACATAACTCCCACATTACATATACACTTGTTTAAAAATTAATAATGACAAGTCTGGGATACGACCATCATTATTTAGTCAGTGTTTCAACCCTAAATGTATAACAAAATTACTTTCTTCCTTATCCATCTAAAACTATCCTCATCCTCTTAAAAATAACAACCTTCTCCCTACACATACCCTTTAATTCTCAAAAATAAATAAAATTACTATAAATAAAATAATAATACTCAACTTATAACAAAGTATAAACAGTAGTAGCAGCAGCAGCAGCAGCAGCAGCACCACCCAAAAATCAGCATTCACTCAGTCAGTCAGTCAGTCAGTCTTCCCGCTAAAAAAAAATAATCTATCATTGATTCAATCAATCACCTACAAAATACATAGTCATAGACCTCAATTATAAAAAAAATTAATAAACATATCAATAATTATTTTCAACAATTATAACAAATTAAACAATACACACCTTTCAATATTAATTGCTGCCTCTCCCAGTCAGTCACTTAAAATGACAGTAAACCCCAAACTCTTCAAAACCTCCACAAACCTGAAATATAAACACATCTATTAATAAAAATTATATCAAACTAAATAATTATCAAAAATAATAACCATGTACATAAAATAAACCTTAATACACAACTTTCAAAATTAATTCAGAGTACTCGTTGTCTCTCACAAAGTCAGTCAGTCACTCAGTCAGTCAGCTAGCCAGCCACTCACACTTACTCGTAAACTCTTCACAATCTCCACTAACCTGAAAATAATACAAAAATCTATCAATAAATAATAATTATAAATAAATTAAATAAAACAAATTTCTAAAATATTTCAAATATGATAATACACACCTTTCAAAAGCAACTCATTATACTCTCTCTCCCTCCACCAAACTCGCTCACACCCTCTGTAAAATATAAATATTCTATTACATTAAAATTTCTCTCATCAAATCAGTCAAATTTCATATGCAAATATTATAAAACTCAAATCAATATATTAAGACCTCAAACATTACAAATATATACATAACTCCCACATTACATATATACTTGTTCAAAAACTAAAAATGAAAAGTCTAGGATGCGACCTTCATTATTTAGTCAGTGTTTCAAACCTTAATACTCAAACATTTATTTTCTTTCTTGCTCCTCACCCCATAATTATCTTTACCCACACAACACTATTCTCCCTATATACCTTTAATGCTCTAAAATAAATATTTTAAACATATACAAAACATAACAACACCAGCAGCACGACCACCACCACTAGCCCACACTCCCTTCCTCTGATAAACTCCCTCACCCACACTGCCATCAAATCTTCATCACAAACCTAAAAAGAAATAAAATTCGATTAATAAATATTTAAAACAATTATGACACACATTTCCAAATTAATTAATTCTATGCATCGCTAATTCAAAACTCGATTCATTAATAAATAAAACACTTCAATTACATTGACATTCCTAAATAAAACTTTCCCATTTCAAATACAATTATAATAAAAAATAAGGCCTAAACCACAAGGGCTATACACCACTTAAAATATAAATAATATCAATTTTACTGTCATGTTTCTTAAACACTACAATCATTTGGATATCTCTTAATATTTTTTTCTTTATATTATATACATAACCAACATTGTCAAAAACATAATTATTACTATTTCTCCTATTAAAATATTAAAACCTTAAACATTACAAATGTATACACAACTCCCACATTACATATACACTTGTTCAAAAACTAATAATGACAAGTCTAGGATGTGACCTTCATTATTTCGTCCGTGTTTCAAGCCTTAATACATTCAAAAAATCTATTTTTGTCTCAAACAAAATCCTGTCTTCACCCCCGGAACACCATTCTCCCTATATTATACCTTTAACGCTCTTAAACAATTTACATAAACATAACAAAATATTACTTATCTTAATACACACCAGTAAAATAATCAACACCACCACCAGTAGTAGTACCAGCAGAAGCACCACCAGCATCACCAGTAGCACTAACACCACCATTACCCCACACTTGCTTCCCATAACAAATTAACTCCATCACTCACACTCATCCGCAAATTCTTAGTCACTAACCTGGAAAATATAAAATATAATAATTCTTATATATTGACATCTCTAAACATTTTCTATTCCATAAACAAATAATATCTATTTTACTGCCATCACTTTCCTTAAACATTACAATCATTTCTTTCTTTATTAATATTTTTTCAAACTCTATAAAAACTAGAAATTACATCAAAAACTAAACTCCTCCTCTCCAAACATTAACACCTCAAATACCAAACAAATATATATAAAACTCTTACATTACATATACACTTGATCCAAAATTGACAATGAAAAAATCTGGGATGTCATTTTCATTGTTTATTTCGTAGTTCAACCCTTAATGAAATAAATCAATACTGACTTCATCATTAACAAAAATATTATATTCACCCTCTGATAAACCTTCCCCCTATAAATATTTAACACTCAAATAATTTATTTATAAATATTATTCATCTTCTAGATGAATAGTTCAGAAAATTAACATGTTGATAAATTTGACACATCTGCAACTCTTGCATATATTTATTGAGGAAACGTTTAGTTATACAGTGCCTTCATCAGTCCATACGTAGGACAAACTTGAACAATAGGAGGAGAATGAGTTAATCAGTCACTCAACCTTGAGTCCATGTCTTCAGTCTATAAATCTGATGAAGCCATTGTGTGGCAAAACGTTTCCTCAAAGATATCAAAGAGCTGCACACATGTCTAATTTATCATTACTTATCTTAAACACAAATAGCCAGTCAACCAGCCAGTAAGCCACCGACCCAGCCAGCCAGCCAGCCAGCCAGCCAGCCAGCCAGCCAGCCAGCCAGCCATCCCTCAATCCTCGCGCTAACAAATACCTCACCACAACCGGAAATCAGAAAAATGGGTATTAATATTTTTAAACATTTCAAACATTATAACTTACAATATTATTCATAAATATATACCAAATACACACCATTCCACAATAGCCGCCCCTCCCATAATCCGCCAACCACTCAAAAACACTCACTCACTCACTCACTCACTCATTCAACCCTCAACTCACTTCACCAACCTCTAAAAATAATTAATTTGTTACTAAATATCTCTCTACATCCCTTAAACAAAATTCAATAAATAATTTACATAAACATCAAACATTACTCATCTTAACACACCTAAACTTCCATCAACCTGTAAAAAATAAAACATGATTACAAAACTTCAGTTTTTTATCATTTCCACAAATAAACTAAAATTATATACATAAAATTATTATGATTCAAACTCATTCACAACAAAATACTCAGTAGTAATCATAGTGATGGATAGTCACTTTAAACATAAAGTGCTTCTTCAAACTTCAATAATAACAAAAATAATCAGTGTCAATAAATTTTCAATATACAAAATCAATTAGTTTCTCAAAGACTACTGCACTTCAGTGATTATTGACTTTCAACTTAATACTCATTCCCATCCTAATCAACCTATTTACTTTCCATTATTTTAATAAAACGACATTCTCACAAACATATGAACCCTACTTTTTCTATAAAATATATGACATGTGTCCAATCCATCATCACCTCTTGGTCACTGACTAATTCTGTTAGCGACAGCTTCACTAATATTACGATTCACCACTTGACCCCAGCAGAGTGTGCAAGTGTCACTCCTGCCCTCTGCTAGCCATTGGAGGAGAATTATATTTTCACAACATGGCACAATCTGTGAGAATGCATGTGCACACGGTGTGCCTTCAATTACTATGTGTTGAAATAATGCCTCAGTCTGAAAAAGTGATTTTACCACAAATTATCCGTGACATCTATGGTGTTGCACATCAACAACTGTATGGTGTGCCGCCAAATGCTTCCTATCGCAGTTTCGTCAACTTAAGATCAACTGCAGTGTATGAACAGTTAGTTGACAAATACCGGGATGTGAATGTAGACATTAATTCAGCAATACGTGTTCGACGCATCAACATGCCTAGGTATTACACATGGGTCAAAGTCCAAAATGTGCCATTTGACGAAGACGAAACTGACCTGAAGAATGTACGTATTTTAACAGCATGCAATTGTACACCTGGCTATGGCTGGTAAATGCACGGATAAGGCATATACCGGATTGCCCAATGGTACGTTCAGGCTCAAAATGACATTGAGACATTCCACCCCATATTACGTCATACTGCACGCATTTAGGACGCAAATAATGGTTTACTACGTTGGGCAGCACAAGACGTGTACGTTACATGGTGCACATCACCATATGGCGGTCCAGTGTGGGACATGGCAGCGCAGACAGGAACTAGGTACTGAGATGCTTAAAGAGCTAGAACCGGACGTGGGTCATGCTGATGAGTTACCTGTATATACGAGTGGTACTTCCTGGTGTCAGAAAATGAAGCGTCAGCTGGCACTGGCGAGTACCAGCCCGTCACTATGACAGTTAGTGGCATGTGAGGCATCTGCTTTGGAGACCGACAAGACTGTGCACAGTGGTCAAGTGCAGTTAGAAGGAGACCTAATAGTGAACATGAAGGAAAACTCCTTTAAGAAGGTATCGAAGGATAATTTTAGGATGGTGACGAGTCCTGTTCAGATTCAACATTATCAACTTGAAAGATTGGCAAACATGGTACATGACTCACCAGGAGTGGTGCAAGTGATTGAGGTGAATACTGAGATTCACAGGGAGGCATCCATTGAGTTGGAAATGGATGCGGAGAGTCTCAACCGTAATAGGGCGGAGACATATTCCGACTCAGATATTGTTGTTTTCACCTCATCACAGACACCAGGGAAAAAGCCGTGGGTTGATGTGATCCGTGGGAGCTCTAAAGGTACACCTGGTCCAGTGTGGGATCAGGAGAAGACAAGTGGGAAGTGGAGAGAAAAGTGGAATAACAAGACACACTAGAAGCGTGTCAGTGAAAGGTGAAATCATAAAGTAGGTTTCCGGTGCATGACAGTGAATATTAATGATTTGTGTGCGAGTGAGAACCATCTGTGGGTACAGGGACTTTTAAGACATTATACTATAGAAATTGTTTTTGTGCAGGAACATAATTTCAAGCTACAAAGGGAATTGGAGGTGCATAGGTATACAGTGTTTGTGATGTATTCAGAGCAAATAAAGAGAGAGGTGGGAATCCTGATCAAAGACAAGAGCCCGTTTCTTCTTACGAGTGAGGTAGGGGATGGGGGTAATGTGTTAAGAATAGACGGGTGGTGTAGAGTCGAAAAAATGGCAGTAGTTTCTGTTTATCTGCCACCTGAGAATGAAGTAAGGGTAAAGAATGAATTTATGAATAATGTATTGCTATATTATTTGCGGTCATTACCATCAGTGACAATAGTTGGTGGTAATGTACTGTGGTGCAAACGAAGGATCTGAAACCAACGGATGTAGGCTGTTTCTTGACAGGCTTAGGGGATCTATTGAGAGGTCAGGGATTCAAGGATATACGTAGTTGATCGAGGGGGATTGAGAGATACAACACATATTTCATAAAAAGGGTTATGCTGCACAACTAGATACGTTGTATGTAACAAGGGAAGTGAGGGTGACGCACGTGTACACTATCAATGTCATTTATTCAAATCATAGGGCGGTTTATGCTCATTTAAATTGGGACAGTTTGCCTAAGAAATATTTAGGGTACTGGAAGATGAATGTATAACCACTGGGTGAGTGGGTGGAGGCAGAGGATTTTGAAAGTTTGTGGGAGGACTTATAGGGTGGGGGTGAGACTCCAAGCGATTAATTGGGGTGGTGAGATGGGCTTGACAAGAGGAGGAGGAGGATCAGGCAATATGTGGAAAGGTGAAAAAAATGAGGTATGCATGACATTGCCTTCAAGAGTATTAAGAGGGGCAGTTGCAGGATCGTCATGACACGATTCCTGTCGTAGGTGTGTATCCAATGGAGGAAATTGAAGCGTTAAAGTGCCAGATAAGACATAGGTACAATGAGAGATTTGATAAGGCAAGGGTGCAAAGTAGGTTACAGGAGGCGAGTAGGGGCGAAAGGCCATCAGCCTGTGTGTTACGGGGACAGCAGACACGTATGTTGGCAATGGATATTGATAAGCTAGTAGTACACGAGAACTTAGGTGGGTATACAAAGGGTCATAAGTTGCAAACTACTGAGGTTATGAGTAGTTTTCTGGATACTTGGTTTGGAAAATATTTGCAGATTATAGGAGTGAATGGTGAGGATTTAGAGAGATTGGGAGAGAATGTATCTTGTGTGTTGAGTGAAAGTGATCGTATAGCATTGGGAAGAGATATTGAAGAGGTGGAGGTATCGAGAGCTTTAGAGAATATGGCGAGAGATAAAGCACCAGCTATAGATGGATTACCTATTGAATTCTATGTGAAGCATTGGAGTGTGTTGAAAGATTTTTTAGTGAAAATGATGAATATGATGAACAGTCAGGGGAAGATGGATGAGTTGCAGAGTACTGCAATAATACTTTTGATTCCAAAAGGGGAGGCCCTATTACAGTGCAGAACTATAAGGCATTGTCATTATTATGTGCTGATTATAAGATATTCACAAAGATCTTGGGGAATAGGCTCAAATGTATCATACATAGTGGTTGCGAGAGGTCAGTATGAGGTGCCTAGGATAACGATCTATGAGGTGCATTGAATAAAAAAAGATTTTCTGGAAAGTATGGAGGGGGGAGGACAAAGGGGGGGGGGAGGTGTCTTAGCATTGGATTGGAAGGCAGCATATAATTCCGTAGAACGAGAGGCACTGTGACATATATCTTACACAAGTATAGTTTTGGGGAAGAGATGGTGCATTGGATTGAGACTTTGTATAATAGAGTAATTAGATGTACATGTGCAGGTGAATGGGAAATTAGAATCGAGTTTTTCCAATGGGTAGAGGCATAAGGCAGCGTTGCCCTCTGTCTCAACTGTTCTTTGCTTGTATAAAGAACCCTTTTTACAGGGCAGTGCAGAAATGTTTAAGGGTGGTGTGGAAAATGGAGGGATGGGAATAATAGGGTATGTGGATGATATAAAAACTCTAATAAGCAGGGAGGAAAGTTTACATGAGGTGCAGGATGTGATTGGTGGTTTTCAAGCAGTTACAGGTTTAAAATTCAATGTGGAGAAATCAAAATTATTAGTCATAGGGAATTGCATAGCGAGGGCGATATGGGAAACACTTCTGTATTGGTGAATAGACTAAAGGTGTGTGGGATAATTTATATGGGAAATGCCGGGGAGGCACGCATAGTTAATTCTGAGAGGGAAATGGATAGGTTGGTAGGTAGCTTAAATGTTTTGAGACCCATGAATTTGACGATATATTAACATTAATACTGTTGAATATAATGTTGTATAGTATGGTCTGGCATGCGATAAAAGTATATCCATTGGTAGGACCAGACAACTACAATGCTAAAAAAGGTTTTTCGATATATATAGGGTTCTGGGTGTGACTGGTTGGTTACGAGTGTAGTTATGCTACCCGTCAACAAAGGTGCATTGCGTTTAATAGATATAACATTAAGGGTTAAATGTATATATTTGAAGAGGGGATTTCTCCGAGTGAAAGGTCGTGTGCGAAAGGGTGTGCAAAAAACAATTATGTAAAGAGGCACAAAGGTGGTGGGTAGGATCACAGATGAAAGCGTGAGAATGTGATGAGAGCTTTATTGTATGTTAGAGATCCATCTACGATACAGGTGGGTGTTCTGGAGCATGGTGTAGGGGTCAGGGTAATTGCAAATGTTGAGGCCATATACCCAATGTATACATGGGGAGACATTTGAGTAACATTGAAGTTGGTGCGCATCAGACCAAAAGTGACACATATAATGTTTCGTTTCCTTCACGGAAGATTCCCGTCTGGTGTGGTGCTTCAGGAGAGAATGTTGATGGTGGAGGACATATATAGGGCGTGTGGGGATAGGGAGACAACTTTTCATGTACTATATTTTGGTAAAAATTTGGAGTGTCTATGAGAGTGGATGGGTGGAATTTTCAGGAGGGTGGGTGGGGAAGAGACATCGGTATTAAGGGCATTGACTTTATATGTGGAAGACTCTGTGCAACGTGCTTTGGTGTACATCATAACTAATTTTGTTTTCATATCATGAGCCATGAGGGGTAATGGGTGGTGCAAAAGAATGTATTGGCTGCAATAATGTACAAAACACTTAGTCGTAATAGGGGGATATACGGAAGTAGATGGGAAAGTGCTTTTCATGAAGGATATCCAAGTATGAGTGTCAGAGGTTTGTTGGCAGAGTGAGGGGTGGGGGGAGGGGGGGGGAAAGGGGATGGGGATGTGTTAGGAATTTCAGGGGTTGCACCAGGCTACTCTCAGAATTTTGGAACTTATAACGAGTTCCTAGATATGGTGTAAAAGGGCAGCGTAGTTGTCGAGTGTGTCTTAAGTAATTTTGTCATGGTTCGTAACGGAAAACTTGTTAATTTTATGGAAATGAGAAATAATTGTGCGATTGTGAAAAGTATATGGTCATACTCAGGATGGTTTACTGATGTATGTAATGGATAAGTTAAATTTGCAATAGGTTGTAATGTATTATCAGGACTGGTGGTTGTATCAAAACAAAGGACATGCAGGTATGATAAATATGTCTGTACTACTAATAATAATAATATAATGTCAAGCGTATGATTTTTATCATACATTAAGTGTATATAGTAGTATGTAAGAGAATTTCATTTACTCATTATGGGTTGTATATTAGTATTCGGTCAAGTTCAATGATTATTATTGACGTGATCTGTATAATCCTCCGGGTTTAGCGCTTCCCCTTGATTATAATAATAATATTGACGTGATGCATATATAAGGACATGTGTTCATGTATGATGTGTTAAGTAGAGTTAGGATGGTGATGCAACAAATGCTGTGGTCTGTAGAATAAAAATATAGTACTTGTTTAACTTAATGTTTAATGCTAATAACTATGTATATTTTATTATATGGTACAACAAGTTTGTTAATTAAAAATGGAAATTATATTTGAAAAATATTAGTAAATATATATGATTGTGTAAGTCCACTTGTAGTATGATGTAGTGTTTGTTCGCTTGTGGGATGAATATAGTGTATGAAAGTGAGTGGACCGAATCATTTGTTATATTATACTGTGTTTAGTTGTTCTGTAGTGAGGTGTGGAGATTGTTATTTTCTAACCTTTATTTGTTTCGTATTTTTTGGAGGTGTTATGTATTATGTATTTGAATATGAAGTTTAATATACAACAACAATAAGTGTGTAAATAATTTTTGGACAATTGACAATATCTTCATACATACAGTTTTATGTAAAATGTCAATACCTGTGATATTCTTTGCGTTATATTGCATATTGTGTTTATGGCTCAATTTTTGGATGTAATAAACCCACTTGTATTTGAAGCTGTAGGTCGTCTCTAGTTTTGTTACATGTATGTTATGTGTGATGGTTGCGGTTTTTTGGAGGGGGTATCAAACTTTTAGTTGAACGTGTGTTTTCTTACGTATAAGTTTAGTGCTAAGGTAGGGAATGTGGAGCTTTTCATTGTTATATATATATAATGGTTACATTTCATTGCTTACATTGTCTACATGTATAATTGTGTATTGCGTTTGTAAATATAATTTATAAAAACAAATAAAAATTATAATATACATATATATTGTCCAATAATGATAATAATCTCCTCTTTATGCTGGCAATAATGGACATTGACAAGGCAAACAAGTAAATAAACAAGATCCTGTCCAAGTACAAATCACCCAAACAAATATTTACACACGCCTAAAGAAAAACACGCCATTCATACGTACCACCACCTTCAAAAAATAATTAATTACCCAATTAATGAACATCTACACTAATTGCTATAAATTCCTAACTAGACAATACAAAAAACTTGCAATCCCATTCATTAATAAATCACACCTATTCCTTCCTAAAAAGAAATTAAATAAATTATATTTATGCAAATAATCCCTTCATCTCGCTGGTGATAAAATCCTTCTATTATCTAATGCCATTAACACGCTAATTCATGACTCTTCTAGCAATTTAAACTGATAATTTATACAGCTATGGTTATTTCTGCAAATAAATACACCCACCAATCTAGATGCACTCTTAAAATTATAAAAAATAGTTATTACTTTGTTATTACATAGACACCTAAGGAATGTCTTCAAAAAACATTATAAATAAAATTATTAATAATGAAAAATCAATTCATTAACAAATAAAAAATAATAACAAAAATAAATGACTAATGGACTACCTCCCTTAACGTTTACAATATAAACAAATGCTAAAAATCTAATAAAAAAACATAGAAACAAACATTAATTGAAACTTTATTTAATATATATTAACATTCGTCTCTCGACCTCTAGGGACAGGAAACACACCTAGTACCTATACCAGCCCTCTGGTGGTAACTTTTAGCAACTGAAAGGAAAAACGACATATCGAGTAAGTCAGCGGATCGACACTTTGTATACAGTTGGTACGTGGCACGCTCAGTGGCAAAACGATGATTACATTGCTACCCGCCATCAGAGACATCTATGGTGTCCCTAAAAATGAAGTATATTTTGTACCATTAAATGGGATGACTACAGTATTCCTCAAACTGAATCGTACCGGCGTCTACGACAGACTTGTTGACTACCAGGAGAGGAAGATATCTGAATTCGACAGTGGACATCATCTTGCACGACGTATCTACATAATATACATGGGTGAAGGCGAGAAACTTCTCTTTCGATGCAACTGCATATAGTATACAGAAGGTCTTCAATAGTTATGGTAAAGTTCAATGTGAGTATGTAAAGATTGGCCACACAAGGGATGACTCGAGGGTTCTTGTACCCTCAAAATGACGTTGGCTAGGCCTATACCATCCTACATCATGCTAGTGGGTTACAGGACACAGGTCTTTGTGCACTATGCCACCCAGAGAAGGACCTGTAGATTATGTACCTCCTACGACCATATGGCAGCACAGTATCTTAGGAGACAACCTACAAGGGCTCCTGGTACAATGACAGTGGAGCAGAGGCCTTGTGAGTCAATGCCGCAGTTGGAAGAGAAGGAAGCAGGGACAACTGGCCGTTACAGTGAAGACGTTGATCGGGAAGTAACAACAGTCAGTACCTGTGTTACACTACCGGTAGGCTCAAGGGAACAGAGAGGACCATTGGGGCTCTATCAGGAAAGAAAGATATTCCTCGAAAAGATTTACTGCAAGACGTATCGAGAGGTTCTTTTGAACGGGTCGGGAACCTCCGCCTTAAGTGCTGCCAAGGCTGATATGAGGGAGGAATAACAGTCTGTCGTACAAACATTGTGTGAAACTCCCTTACCGCAAGTAGTGGAGATGGAGGTCCATCAACAGAATTTGTCAAAGACATGTGTGTGGGTAGTGGATCTAGAAAAAGGCCGGCTGGCACAATTGAGGAACAGGACGTACTCACACCGGGGCAGAGGCTTGGCAAAAAAGCTTGGCCAAAGGATGAGGAGTTGCTGGACCAAAATAATCTAGTGAATACTGATTTATGTAGTCAAAGGGTAAAAACTGGGGAGGGAACTAGGGGAAAGTCTGGCGACACATCGGGTCGACTCTCAGGAAAAGGTATGACATGATAGCTACAAAAGCATAGAGGCAAGTCGCCATTCTTACAACTTTCAGGTGTCACTCTCAATGCAAACAGTCTCAAGACTGAGATCAAAACTGTGTGGTTAGTATGGTTCTTACGTACGTTCCAGGTGGACGTGCATTTCTTGCAGTAAAACAGTTAAGATTAGTAGCGACTTCTTGTCGTTGAATGGGTACAAGTTGTACGTTAGTTGCGCTTGCCAATTGAAAGCTGAGGGTGGCGATAGCGATAAATGAGACCAGCCCCTTCAGTGTCACAGGTTGGGAGGAGGTAGGGGGTTAGGGTTGTGCAGGTAGATGGTGTATGAGGTAATAGAAGGGCAAGTTTCATAGGAGTCTATGTGCCGCAATTGGAAGTCGGGAGGGTGAAGACTTTTGATGTGGGTTTCTCAGACCATAGGGCAGTGATATTGGATCTGTCATGGGAAGGTGCCATGCATATTTACCCCGGCTATTCAAATTTCAATGTTCAGATGCTCAGGGGGAAGGGGGGGGGGGAGGGAAATGGGTTTTGAGGATTGGTATAATGGATTTTGGGGACCTACAGATCGGGCTATGGAGCTTGTAGAATGGTGGGAGTTGCAGGCAAAACCTGGGATCACGAATTTTTATAGGGTCAAGGGACGTGAGGAAGCAAGATAGATATATGGTTTGCATAATTATTTGGAGGGACAATTGCAAGCATATTACGGGAGGGGGAAGATATAGCACTGCTTTCAGGTAGGATTGAGGAGATTCATAATGAAATTTTGATATGGTACGTTTTCATTCAGGGTTGGAAGATGTGTTGTGGGAGGGATAAACTAATTGGGTATGTGTTGCACAAGTTTAGGGAAAATAGGAGAGTGACCATGTTATTGCAGTTACAGACTAGTGCAGGAGTGGGGGATTACCAGGAATGTGCAGTCCTCATCTCCACAAAGAGTATGAACATTTATGTAGATGAATGGTTCACAAGAAAATGGAGAGAGAGTGGGAGGTAAGGTACCTAGCACGCCTCTTTCAGTAGGGGGGTTCAATACTATAATTAAAAAGTATACGGTGGGGTTGGAGACTGATATTAGCGAAGCTGAGGTGGAAGACGCGGTCGTCAGCATACACACAGGTAAGGGGGCCAGGAATTCACGGTTTGCCTATTGATTTTTATAGGTCCCATTGGGGGTTCATGAGGCATTGTTTGGTTGGGGTTTTCAAAAATATGATAGATGGGAAAGTTTAAATGTACAGGCATAGTAGTATTAGTACCAAAAAAGGAAGGAGCACGGGCACTGAGTGCTTTCCGGGCAATATCCTTATTGTGCGCAAATTATAATGCGTTCCCAAAGATTCTAGGAAATACAATGAAGGCAGTTCTCGGATTGCTTTTACACGGAGGTCAGTTTGGGATTCAAGGGAGGAGTATGCACAATGGGCACAGACAAATAAGGGATTTCTTACAGGGCTGTGGAGGGGGGGGGGGTTACAGGTGAATTGGGAGAATGTATATGATTGTGTGGACGGTGTTTCTGCGCGAGTCTGTGATTTGGGTTTTGATGCCAAGGTGGTAGGATGGGTGGATGCATTGTATGCGGGGGCAATGATGCGTGTGCAGGTGAACGGTAGGTTGGGTTCTGAGATTCATATGGAGAGAGGTTTGCAGCAGGGTTGCCCACTTTCACAGCTATTATTTGCTTGTGTATAGAAACAATTTTATGAGTTTGTAGGCCGAGAGTTGTGTGGAGAGGGAGTTGAGGAGAATGACAGGGGGTTTGTGGGTTATGTTGATGATATAACGATCTTACTTAGTGGAAGGGAGGACTTTTCAAGGGTGGGTAGAGTCTTCGACAAGTTTGGGGCCATAACAGAAATGAGAGTAAACAAAAGCAAGTCGATGTTGTTAGAGGAGGGCACCTGGGTAGGAAGGAGATCGGGTCAGATGTTTGGATAGAATGTCGTGAAACATATTAACATTTGTGGGACTTGGTACACAGAAAACACGCATAATAGTAGAAAGATTAATTCATTCAGAGGCAATTAGGAACAGGGCAGTGAGCAAGCTACGTGGGCTTCAGGCCACATACATTACATTACACCAAAGGGCTGTGATTGTGAATTCATTGGTATACAGTAAAGTTTGGGGAGCAGTAGCAATATATCCCTTGAGGAAAATTGTGATTTAACAGATATCCAGATTAGGCCATTAAGGTATATATGGGGTTATAGGAGGGAATGGTTGGGATGTGACATACTAATGACTAGGGTGCATCAGGGGGGATTGGGTTTGTTGGCATTGGGGCCCAGGGTGAGGGCAATATACATCATGATGAGATATTTCACTGAGGGGGGTGGTGGACAAGGGGTGCCGTGTGGGGAAAGTAATGAGGGAATTTCATTGTTGGTGGAGTGGGAGGGACCTGGAGGTGTGTGAGGATATGTTGAGATAAATGTTAATAGTTCGACATGTGCCTCATTTGCGAATAGGGAGGCTGGTGGGAGTGGAGTATCGTCGGGAGACGCTGTAAGGGGTGGCTGTCTTCCCCACATGTGATTAGAGGGTAATATGGGATAAATTTCAAAAGCTAAGAATGCCTGAAAGGGCAAGAGAAGTGGTTTACAGATTCCTCATGAGAACATTGAATTCAAAAGAGGTGTTGAGGCACATGGGATATGCAAGTGATGCTTCATTTGCGCATTGTGGTGACATGGAAAAAGCTTTCCATGTGGTGTATTTTTGTCCTTTTTTGGAAAATGTAAGGGTGTGGTTCAAGGGTATTTTTGAATTATTGGGGAGAGGGAAGGGTGGGAGTCCTTAGGACTTCACTTTTAGACGTGGGAGGAGTGTCTAATAAGGTACCAAGAGCGTTAAGGTATACAATGGTTAATTTTTTGTATGTTTCTTGGGGAATGAGGGAGGTGGGGGGGTAATGTCACGATCAAGGCCTTAGCAGGGATTTTTATAGGTCGGAACGTAGAAATAGCACCTTATATGGGGGTCAGTGGGTTACTCTTTTCCGGGGAGTTATCGGAGACCAACTGTGGCACAACTGCTACAGTTGGTGCCAGGGAAGGATAGCAAGGAGTTGCTTTTCAAAGCAAGTGATGAGCACTTGGAGATGATTATAGTAAGGGAGGTGATGGTGGCCGCTCCATGTCATGTATGCGAGATAATATGATGTAAGGCCTGTCTGTGTGTGTGTGTGTGTGTGTGTGTGTGTGTGGTGTGTGTGTGTGTGTGTGTGTGTGTGTGTGTGTGTCTCTGTCTGTGTGCGCGTGCGTGCGTATGTGCGTGTCTGTGTGTGTGGGGTTCTGTTATTGAAATGGGGCTTCTGTGAGAGAGGTGCAGGTTTGTTTGGGTAAGATTTTCTTGCTTCTGTGGCTTTGCCAATGCGTCCTTTCGATACTTTTCGAAGAAGGAGCAAACTGAAAATATTTAGGAAAAGAGCTAAGAATTATTTGTGTTGTAAAAGATACGGGGTTTGTTTTGGTTACCCCCCAAACTAATGTTTTGATTCTCATTCTATTTAACTACTGTAGTACGGGTGAGGTGTATAATTGTAAAAAACTCATATATTTCCTATATTATGTCAACTCTGTCAATGTTAAATGTTCGGTGTAAGAGGGCATTGTACATTAAACTATTCACTATTCCTTCTCGTTTGGAAGTTAATGAGGTAGGAACGTATATACATACATGGATGAAGTGTATATTTCACCTGTTCATACTGTGTACCTTCTGAGTGATGAGACGATTCACACATCTTAAAAATTTTTTTCTTATCATTTATTCTAGAGTATGTAAAGTTCTATACGATGTGTATTTCGGTTATATGAGACGTGGGGAGTACGATTTAGTCTCCTCGAAAACATTGTCAGAGGGTTTAAGTTTTCGAGAATCGATGTTACTATAAAAAATATTTTGAGAAATGATTTGGTGTATAATGTTTTGTATATAAAGTTTTCATACAAAATATGCACAAGTGTAATAGGTTTTGTAGCTTTTTTTTTTGGTTAAGGAATACTCATGTGTAGGTTCTTCCGTTTCATTCATAGTTAAGCTTGTTTTTTCCGAGTTGAGACTTTTTTTTTTGGGGGGGGGGGTAACTTTTATGTATAATATGTAGATTGTATACCGTGTCCTTAAATAAAAATAAAAAACACACATTAATAGAACACGCCCATTTCAACCTCAAACAAACGCCTTTGTAATGCGACATACACCGTTATAAACTATTCCACACTTATACCAGCGTTGCTGCCGTATCCATCTGTCTCACATTACTTTATTTCTTCTTACACATGATATAACATTATAAATATCAAATAAACACAGATTCGGCTTGGCTACACTTTCTCAATTGTCCTAAAAAATTCAGTCATTTTCCATGTCATTTATAGGCACTAAAACTTTGATAGACAATAGTCAAGTAATCTCTTATGCAACGATTTTCAAAAGTCTTCTACATATCAAAATCATTACAATGCAATATTTCAACTTTAGATAAATTCACTACCATTATCACACGAGAAAATAAAATTAATTAACTAACTTAATTTATTAATTTATACTCTTCATGGTTGTTTTTTCAAAAATTCGAAAATAAACAATTAAATAATTCATATTCTTAACCTTACTGAATCATGACCTTGGCCAAAATGATCCAAAACAACTACAATCAAATCTCCTTCGATCAAACATTTTCACTTCATCCACTTCATATGACTCGAAAATTAACATGTCCTGACTATGGCTCAAATACATAGATACGTCATCTCGCTTGCCAATATCAACTTTTTCAAAGAATACTTCTACCTGCATAGACAACTTTTATTCACACTTGGAAAATTAAATAAAAATATTATTCCCAAATGAATCAACAATAAATTAAAACTTCTCATGAGTGAAAACGAGCACAGGCATATATATACACATCAAAAGAGGAATTCGACACAAATTAATGTATTCAACATATAAACAAATTACTAAAACAAAAAAGGGACTATCAATCAGGCTAAAGTCACAAGATATTCAAACAAATACTAACCAAAAATATTTCTTTCACATATACAAAACATTACCGACAAGATACAGACCCAATTAATAACAAAAACCAACTCTGCTCACATCGCTCACATCACTCGCATTGACAAGAACACAAATTTCTCAATACCTAATTCCTCAATTTTCACCAACGAAATTAACACCCATATTCCTCAAATAACACATGTACAATACGACGATAAATTATGCAACATTACGATAACAACAAACATGGTAATCACAAATACACAAAATATAACAAATAAATCCACATACCTCAAATATTAATTTGCAATGTTCTTCAATATATATATATATATATATATATATATATATATATATATATATATATAATTAGTATACCTTTACCTATTCTTCAACATATCACTAAAAACTGTCAAACTTCCTGACAAGTCGAAGATGACAAATGTAATACCTACTTACAATGCACGTGATAAGTTATTACCTTCTCAAATTAATAAATCTGACCTCAACGACAACATTTATAAAATCAATCAATAATGTAATCATAACAGTATGCATATTAAACTATTGCAAACATTCTTCCTCAAAGATATCATATCCTAATATTAAATTATAATTGGATGGTTATTTGTCAGTGTTCAATAAACAATACTATAACCACGTCTAATGTGATCCGAGTTATATAGACGGGGAAAGAGTAGTGCGTACTTCACCTGCATAAAAATATGCTTAATGTGTATATTGCACATGTAAATGCGACGAGGCTTAATAAATTTATTTAGACCCTATTTTTATAATCTTATTTAACTTAATGAGCATGTATCACATTGAAAAATCCTCTCAATACAAATTTTAAACAATCATTGTTTTTTACGTACAATTTTGGGACATATGCCCAAACATGCGAGGACGTAACTAATCTTACGTAATGACCCTCGTAGAAAAACGGAAATTATAATTATAAAAAAAGGGTTTTTTTACTATGCCCATAATAATTTCCCAAATTTTTATTTCTTTTTTTTCTAAATACCCATTGGCCCCGTTGACTAACAAAATGATTTTATAATAAAGGGGGAAAATTTTTCTTATTGTCAAACAAGATACTCTCTATTTTTTCCAATTTTTTTAAATTTTGGTTATTCGTTTTTGGGCTTTAAATTCAAAAATGGTTCTCGGTCAAAAAAAAAGGGGGGAGGAGGGGGTGGGGGGTTTTACGGGGCTCAAAACATATTTTTTTACTTTGTACTTAAAGTCTAAAATCGCTGATTGATATAAAGCGTAAAATAAAATTTTTGTTTTTAATTACTTTTGGGTCTAAAATTTACAAACCAAGGACCTCTCACCGCCTTGAAAATACCTTTTTCATTTGCCTTTTTTAAAATTATCAAGCATTTTGGGCCCAAATTGTGTAGCGATATTTTTCAAATATTCCCCCAAGTGCAGGCAAATTTCCCTTTTTAATTTTCTTTAACCCCTTTGAAAACCCATTTTAATCAGGCCCTGGGATTTTTTTTATCTTAAGTTTTTCCCCTTTTTTGTCGAGGACCAGGGTCACTAGTTAAGAATCGTACAATTTTATTATCCTAGTCTAAAAAAAAAATTTTTTTTCAGGAATTTCCCCAAAATTTTTTTTTCCGGGGAAAAAAAAACTCACACAAAGTAGGCTTTTTTACAACTTCCCCACACACCCTTACCTCTATCTGACCATTTTAATCCCCAAACAAACCAACTTGCCCCCTAATTTTTACTTTTTATATACCTGAAAAAAAAAACCAAAACTTTTCGGTTAGTTTTTTCCCAACCCCCTTTGCCCCCTTTGGCCCTAAAATCCCTTTTTGTTTTTCTTTAACCCTTTTCCCTCGATTCCTTTTTTTAAATTAATATTTTTTCCCATTTCTAAATTACCCATAAACCTCTTTTTCAACGACAAATATATGCCTTTTTTTCACCAATGACATTTTTTAAATTAAATTTTTAAAATCCTTTTAAACCCTTTTTCATTTTTTCCTTAAATTTTAATTTCCCTACCCCTTAAAACAAAAACTTGTCGGGAAAGCCCCTTTAAAACTTTTCTGAAAAAATTGGTAAAAATTAAATACCCAAAACCAACACTTACCTGCCCCCATATCAGCAAAAATAAAAATTTTAAATTACCCCCAAAATTAACCCATTTTTCAGTCTCTTTAAATTTGGGGGCCAAAACCCGGAAAAATGTAACACCCCACTTTTGATTGAAAATTACTTTTTTGTGTAATTCCCTGATATATTCAAAAAAAGTCACTTGTTTTCTTTTTCCCCCAAAAACCTCATCAAAACCCAAAATTAAAAATTAATTTTTTTGGGGAAAAAAAAAACAAGCACATTCTTTCCTTTTTTTTGGGTTGGGAAACCTGTTCTAAAAAACAATCTTGAACCATGTCAAAAAAGTCACTAGATTTAATTTCCCTCATCCTTATATCCCACATAGACAAGGGTTCAGCCACAGCACCGGGGTTTTCCTTTGCAGATGACAACCCCCAAACTGCATGATGTCTTTTTCCCTTGCAGGCCCGCAAAGCTCCCCGGCAGACATCAAAACCAAAAACTTTCAGTGGGGGTTTCAGAAAACAATATGAAGTTCCCCTCGTGAAAATTTTTTAATTATCAGAAAAAATGGTAAACAAAGGGAAATTTTAAAACTTCTTTAAGTACAAAAAAAAATTTTTGGGCCCCCCAAAATAGAGCGAAACAACCCCAAAGTCAAAGGGCCTGGGGGGATCAGGCGGAGGATCTCACCTTTAAGGCCCCTAAAATTGTATCAATCGCATCTGCTAGAAAAATGAAAAGGTGGATAAAAGAGAACCTTAAAAACTAGGGAGGCCAAGCCCATGATGACATCTTCGGTCACTTTTTTCTATCTGGGGCTGGAATTTTGCTGCACACTAACAGCACCTTTCAAGGAGGGTAAAATTGCCGACCAAGAAAAGTACAGAGAACTTTCAGGGGCGCGCATAACGGGAAAAAAAAACCCTCAATTTTTGGGGAGCGTTTGATTTTCCTAAACCGTTTTCCCTGGAACGCAGGAGGGAGAGAAAAAATGTTTTATATACACCTGGAAAATCCTAGGGGACTAGTCCCGAACTTGACAAAAAAATCACCCACTACGAAAGCAAAAGACTTGGCAGACGACCCCATCCCCCCCCAATGAAAAGCGGGGGTGTCACTAGCACGTTTAAGAACCAACAATAAGTGTCAGGGCCCGAACGGGTTAACTGCCTCCCAGCACACAAAAAGGGGGGGGATTACCAACAGCCCCCCGGGCAGTCTTCAAGCTGGCCGGGAAAAAGCACCTAAATCATTCCCGGGTTTCCGGGGGCTTGGCCGTATGTTGGTTTGGTGCAACCAGCAGCAACAGCCGGGTTTTGATAGGCTCTGATCCACCGGAGGCCTGGTCTCAGCCGGGCCCCGCGGGGGCGTTGACCCCCGGAACCTCTCCGGGAAAACCCCCAGATCAACATTTCCCTCTATTGTTCCTTTTAATTTTTGGAACAATTAAAATCCCCCCTTATCAAAACATTTTGTATCTAATCCTTATCAATTTCCTCCCACAATCCCTTTACTGATCCTTATCAATTTTGGGGAGCCTATAAACCCAAACCCAAAATTAAAAAAATTTAATAAAACCCCTAAAAAAAAAAAACAAAAACTGTGTTCCATTTTTTCTAATCTTATATTATGCTAAAACAATTTAAATTTTCTGACATATATCCCACTCAACAACCATTCCCCTTTACCCATCATTCCCCCCTACTTTAAAACATTTGCATTTAAAAGGCATTTCCTGTTTTTCAACCGAACCACACATCTCTCTTATCCCAATAATATTATATTCCCTACACTTTTAAGTAATCTTCCCTCATCCATCTCTTTTTTACACTTCATTTGTTAGTAACCTTAACAAGATTTCACTCGTTTCCCTCAAACTCTTTCATCAATTCTTTTACCATTACTAGCAACTTATTTTAAATATTGTCTTTTTTTAATTAAACATATCCTGAGTATCCAATAATAACCGCTCTTTTTAACCTTAATGCGCACCTCAGTGATAGTTTCTCACAAACAACCCACAAACTCTATAACATTCAATTTTCAATTCCCTTTTAATTTAAAATATTCATTTACTTTAATTATCTTACTTACTCCTAAAAATAATTACCTCAAATTCCTCCCATCGAAACCGCTCCATTAATTCAAACAATTTACTCACCAAACTCCTACAGTGGATAAAAACATCAAAACCCTGCTCTTATACTTACAACTAATTTACAAAACCATATTTACATACCGATAAAGAAAATATTCTATGTTGAAAACACCACAAACAAATAACTTATTCACCGTGCAACCACTATCCTTCATCTGAATCTAACTCACCTTCACCTTCCACATTACACCTCTCACTAATGCCATTAATTATCCTTCATCATATTAATGCGCTAAACTGCACGTTACCTTGTTACCTGAACTAAATCGTGCTATCACCACCAGAGCTCAAATCAAACGTGTAATGGCCAACCACCAACTCATTGACGCTCACTTCAAGAATTCTAGTGCTACACACAACAAGTGGTCCCGGCGGCTCCTTTCACCCTCCGCTCAAACAACAACAAAAACAACTACTGCTGCTACTCCACTCCATACACCACCTCGCAGGATAACTTGAGGTCCAGGCGGTTAACATCACATTAGTTGTAGTAAAAATCTCTCGGTACAACCATAAAGGAACCTCTTACCACCACGGCCACGCAACACCACTATTATTACCTTGTCATTACTCTCCCTCAGGACTATTTTAGTCGCTAATCTGTTAATAGAAAACATTACCACGTAAGTCTGTGTATATTTGCATTTATACTTGTGTACTCGTATATATCAAAATGCTTCTACCCATGTATGTATACTGTATATACTCGCTCATTTGTGACACCCAATAATTAACATTTTTTTGAATTTGTGACTAAGCGTCGATATGTAAGTAACTCTTTACTCTATAATGTATTCAGTAGTCATTAATTTTCAAAAATCAAACACCCAGTCCCTAGAACTATTATCTAATTACGTCTGTAGTAATCTTTTTGACTAACCTACAAACTCTTCAAAATTTGTCATCCAATGACTTCATACATTTGTTGAACTTTCTATACAAATGTTCCTATATACCATAATATATAATTATTTGTATATGCAAAAATAAACTTACTCATAATCCTGTTTAAGGTTGTTTCTGTGACATTCAAAATTCGTCTAATATTTTTAAATAAATATGCAAATGTCTAAAAGCTCATCTGTACTTGAATGAGTAATACATGTATATATAAAAAACGTTACACAGAAAAAGTACTTTTTGTTGCTTGTTTCCAGACAGCTCTAATTGTAATAACACACATTTTAAGCGATTAAATTAAAACTTTCACCGCTACTGTCATAAACCCAAAAAAATATAAAATCGCTACAATACACATTTCGTAAATTCCATCCCTGTTACACTTATCAGTTTACCACTTTCCATTATATCAACTCAATCTACCACGTCTTCAAATGCATATTACAACTGATGATTTAACAAAACTATATACATATACTCTTTGAAACAGTACCATAATACATTACGCCCTTGGACTGTCAATTACTTAATTTCAACAAACTTCCCTCCACTCAAGGAAGGTTCCTTGATGTTGGTGAGGGGCTCTTGATTTAGGAAATTAGATCTGTGCTCCAGTTCCCCGAATTAAGCCTGAATGCCTTCCACATCCCCCCCCCCCAGGCGCTGTATAATCCTCCGGTTTAGCGCTTCCCCCTTAACTATAATAATAAAAATACACCCTTGTCTCCCTCTATATATACACACATACACACCTACCTTCGCTACAGTGTCCACACAACATCCTTATCTCCATGTTATAAAAAAACACTTCGCGTGTGTCCACACAACTTGCACTATCCCACACCAGTACCAACAGGTGAAGAGGCGGGGCCAGGAGCTAAGACTCGACCCCTGCAACCATAAATAGGCGAGTACTAATGAACACCATTCTTGGCGCCAGCCGACAACGTCCACTCGCTGCCATCACCAAACTCCCTAACCAATCAATCAATTAGTCAGTTACTCGGCAACAAAATAAATTATTCTGTGCCATCAATAAAATGAGAATCATTTCCATCATCAAACCAACGTCCATGTTCCCAACAGAAAACTTTCCTTGTAAACACGTAGTTACCAGAAAATTAAAACCGTCAATTCATGATAAACTCTCATTATATATGACTGATAACTCTCGGTGACATGTGCACAACACGTGTTTTAAAATGCACTGAATAAGGTCATCAGACTCGGTGAAATTTGGTAAACAACGAGGTTACTTCACCAGCCTTGACAAACTAAAATGACGTCACACTAGGTATTGCTGTGTGCCTCCCTGCCAACAAGTCAACCACTTCCCCAATTCTCTTCTGCTTCCCTATTATAATAAAGAAGCGCTAAACCACAAACGCTATACAGCGCAGCAATGAAGCTGAGATAAATGGCAAAAAAGAGTAGGATTCTGCTTTCATAACAGTTATCTTAAGTGCCATGAAGTCTTTACCATCAGATGTAGACTTTTCAATATTATATACTGCAAAAGTACAAATTAATATTCAAGAATAATTCCTCAACTACTCGAAAAAAACT